>NC_069443.1:1094228-1350986 GCF_026875155.1 Cherax quadricarinatus | reverse complement strand
TTAAAAATAAGTGACCCCTGATCGATCAGATCGACTGGCCCAAACCCCTTGACTGGTCCAAACCGGAGGTGGGAAAACCCTTGATGGTCCGAACCCTTGACTGGTTTCAACGCTTTCGTTGGACAATAAAGCAGACTGTAAACGGTAGGGTTGTAGGCGCCCTTATAACACAAACATTAAATTATATACCAGGAACATGCACGGTAAGCTGCCCAAATATACAAAAACAGTTAGAAAAAGAAATACAAATAGCTAGAGCTTCATTTAAGGGGTTATTAATAGAATATTCAAGAGGTTGCTAGTAGAATTGCAGTAAATCAACCATTCAAATCATTATGAAGCTGTGTGTAGTCTGTGGTCAGTAAAACAAACGGGTTTTCCACATGCATAAATTGTCCATTTTTGTGGAAATTGGTGTCACCCCCCTTTTTGCAGATATCCAAGAACTGCTACAAGCAGTATTAAAACAGGGAAGTGTTTTTGGGTATGCCCAAATGAGATAAATTGTGGACTAAAATCACAAGGGTAATTAAAAGAGGGTCAACATCAAAGCTGCTTTCATAGAAAACCTGGAAGCTTTCTACAACAGGTGGGAGCATAAAAAGTCTGGGCTGAAGGGTTTACTGCCCTTGATTACTGGCCATGTAGTCAGAAACTGTAAGGCTGGAGATGATGTCCTGGTAGTCAGTAAATGTGGGGCTGTAGTGCTGTCCTGGGAGACAGTAATGGTGAAGTGGAGGTGCTGTCCTGGGGGGACAGTATGGTGAAGCTGGAGGTGCTGTCCTGGGGAGACAGTAATGGGGGAAGTGGAGATGCTGTCCTGGGAGACAGTAATAGTGAAGTGGAGATGCTGTCCTGGGAGACAGTAATGGTGAAGCTGGAGATTTTGTCAGGTAGTCGGGAATTATACGCAGGGAAGGAATACATATAAATGACCTATGGGGGGACAGGGGGCCTAGTAGGGAAACAAGTGTAGTCAAAGATAAGATAAAACCAATATTGCAAACTAGAAATACTGCAGGAAATAGCAAACAAGAGGACCCCACTAGCAATTTAGTGAGGATATATTACCAAAAAAAACTGGTGGGGGGCTCCTTTTGTTGGTGTAGGGAGGATAGAAGTAAGACAGGGAAACATGCACCAACAGGGAATACAGTCACAGAAGAACCCAAGGCAAATGGAAAACCCAAACCTGTGCACATACTATGCACTTGGTATCTGCTGGCATGGGAAATCTGGAAAAACAGATGGGACGTGCAAACTATGACCACCCTAGAAATGCCATGCCCATTGACAACAGGAAAATGCAAACTCCCTTCCTGTAAGCTTTTTTTACCCTGAACTGTGTACCTCTTCAGTACAGGAAAGACTGTGTATAACTTTAAATTGCCAGGCATACCATCTAAAGGGGACAAAAGATACAAAACATCCAGGCCAGGGGGGAAAACCTGGGTAAGCCACAGCCACTCAAGAGGGAGAGGTTTTTTAGTGCCAGGAAGGAAAAAAAAAATGGCAGGAAATGGAGAAATCGTACACCAAACCCATTTCATTCCTGGAGTGCAACCACAGTCGATGGCCTCCACTCCAAACCAACGATACAGATACTAAAGCCGGAAAAAAAATCCCCCCCCAGTACCAACAATACCACCAGTCCGATAACATTCTTCTTGGCAAATATACAGGGTCTAAAGCCGGCAACAAACAACAAAATTTACCTTTCATCCGTGGATGCTTGCAGAGGCAAAGGCAATGTTCGCGGCTTTCACTGAGACCCACATATAGGATCACTTGGACAACGAAATTATGGATCCCAGGTTAAAAACCTGTAAGATGTGACAGAGTGAACAGGCAAAAGGGGGGGGGGGGGGGTTGGCCTGTACATTGCAGAGTCACTTGTTTGCACAGAACTGTAAATGCCTCAAATGATGTAGTGGAAGTTTTAGCAGTAAAGGTCGGGGAACCAAAACTAGTCATTGTGGTAGTCTACAAGCCTCCCGGGTGCAACATCCCCGCAATTCCAGGAACAGCTGTTAAAATTGACCACTGTCGGAAAATCTTCCAGCTCCTGCCCCAACATCTTGCTCCTGGGGGATTTCAAAATTAAGGCACCTAAAATGGAGGAATATAGCAAATAATATTGTTGCAGTAATAACACCAGGAGGCAGCTCTGATGAAAACTCACACTCACGCGAGCTTTTAAAACTCTGCACAAAATTCAATTTAAACCAGGCAAATAATTGAGCCTACTAGACTGGAGAATACACTAGGGCCTCCTTACTAACATGATGATTTATAAGAAATGTCACCATATCAAAAACAATATACTCAGATCACAACATAATTGAGGTTCAGTCATGTATGCGCGGAGCCCCAGACCGACATAATGAGATTAGTCACGAGGGAGGGATTTACCAAATTCAACTTCAATAACAAAAACATAAAGTGGGACCAAGTAAACCCAAATCCTAACCGTATAAGCTGGAAGATATACTAAGCAACACAGACCCAAACTTATGCCCAGAACAGATTAACTCAGTGGCACTCGATGTATGCACAAGGTTTATTCCTCTAAGAAAAAGGAGGAGTAGATGTTAAAAATAGAAAGGTCAGGCGCTCCCTTTTCAGGTGACGGAAAAGAATAACAGAGCAGCAAAAAAGAGGTCATATATCTGAAATGCGTAGGGAAACGGTAAGAAATAGAAAAGCATCGAACTTAAGCAAAAAGAATCCTTTAGGGTCGGAATCGCGGGGGAAAAACTAAAGCCAAAAATGAAATCGAAAAAAACCCAAAAGTATTTCTTTCCTATCCCAAATAAAAAATCGGAAACATCCATTTTGGGGCCCCCTACTTAAAAAAAGAGGGGTCCTACACAGGACAGCAAGGAAAGAGTGAGTACTCAAGCCCCCAATATGATCGTTTTTAGCAAGCCGCAAACCCAGACTGAGGTCAAAGATAAAAATGAATTTTTTATGGAGAGCCAAAAAATTTGATTAACCAAGCCTATCCGAGTTTCCTGCCCCAAAAAGCTTCAACAGGCGATAAATGACATCCCCATGCACTCTCCCCCCAGGCCAGATCATGAAAACTTGTTTTCTCAAAAACTGCAAGAACCCCCTGTCACGACCCTTTTCCATCCTATGGGAGGAGCATGGAACGGGGGTGTCCCACAGTTACTAAAAAAACGAAAGCCCCACTCCACAAGGGGGCGTAAAAGAAACAGCTGAATAAGACCAAATAGCATAACATCCCATAAAAAAAAAATTTTGAAAGGGTTTAAGAAGAAGATCACCCCCCATTAGAAACCCTCGTTACACAACCCAGGGCCCAAACAGGGGTTTAGAACAGGTCGCCCCCCCCTGTCTGTCTAAACTTTGGATCCTACGAAAAGGTCTAAATGCACTAAAAGCAAAAAGAATGCAATGTAATATATACAGGGCTTTGCAAAACCCTTGACAAGTGTGGCCCCATGGCGTAATAGCGCACAAAGGGTTTGCAAAAGGAATAACGGAAAAGCGGTCGATGGATCTTAAATTTTCCTCACTAACAGAAAAAACAGGAGTAGTCGTCAACATAGTAAAGTCCCAGGCGGGGACGGTGAAAAACTTGTTACAAAGGCCCCAGTACTCGCTCCCATCTTGTTCCTATCCCCATATTGACATAGAAAGGATGTCACCCCGCCCCCGTGTCTTCCCTTTTCGATGACACCCCAATCTGATGACAGTGTCTTCCATTGCAGGGCCTGCAAAGCTCCCGGGGACATCAACCAAATCTTTAGTGGGCTGCAGAAAAACAAAATGAAGTTCAACGTGAGAAATTTCAATTACTCAGATATGGTAACATGAGGGAAATTAAAAACTTCATCAGGTACAAAAAAAAATTCTGGCCACAAAATAGAGCGAAACACCAACGTCAAAGACCCGGGAGTGATATGCGGATGACTCACCCTTTAGGGGCCCTAACATTGTATCAATCACATCTCTGAAAAATGCAGGTGGGTAAAGGAACCTTTAAAATAGGGGGGCCCAAACCCCTGAGACACTTTCAGGTCCTTTTTGAAAACTAGGTGGATTTGCTGCACACTAACAGCACCTTTCAAGGCAGGGAAATTGCCGACTAGAAAAAATTTCAGAGAACTTTCACGGGCGCATAATGGAGATAAAACCCTCATTATTGGAGCGCTTGAGGTTTCCAAACCCGTATTCCCTGGAAGCAGGAGGGAGAGTACTGATTTTTACACCCGGAAAATCCTTTAAAGGGACTAGTATAACTTGCACACGAAAATCACTCACTACGAAAGCAAAAGACTTGGCAGACGATGCACCATCCCCCCAATGAAAAGCAGGGGTGTCACTAGCACGTTAAGAGACCATACAATAAGTGTCAGGGGCCCGAGACTGTTCAACTGCCTCCCAGCACACATAAGGGGGATTACCAACAGACCCCTGGCAGTCTTCAAGCTGGCACTGGACAAGCACCTAAAGTCAGTTCCTGATCAGCCGGGCTGTGGCTCGTACGTTGGGTTTTGCACGCAGCCAGCAGCAACAGCCTGGTTGATCAGGCTCTGATCCACCAGGAGGCCTGGTCACAGACCGGGCCGCGGGGGCGTTGACCCCCGGAACTCTCTCCAGGTAAACTCCAGGTATGACACTGAGCTTGACTCTATCATCATTACTGATTCTATGTCATCATTGAAGGCTCTTGACTCATATAATGACATCCAACAAACTTTGCTCATTGGGAAGCCGGGTTTATAGATACTCAAAAATTAGGGACATAGGAATTAATGTACAATTGCTATGGATCCCATCACTCATTGGATTACTCCTTCATGAAAAAAGTTGTTTATGTTAGCCAAAAAAGGTTACCCAGAAGGAGAATGTAGAATATAACTTTGGTATAACTGTGTCAAGCATTGGAAAAATATTAGGAGAGAAGTAAATAAGGGAAAATGATTGTTATAGGAATGCAGTTAGAAGCCTGAGTAGATCTATAACCCACTATGATAACATGAACATAGATAAGTATGTTTATGGAGCAACTTGCAATGTGAACAAACTGACTGATGTTGTAGTGGCCAGGCTTAGGCTTGGTTACAAGTACTTCTGGCAGTTTGGGAGACACACAGATGATCAAACTAAATGTAAATTATGTGATCAGGCATATGGTCACTGTCTTGAACACTATGCGCTTAATTGTCCACTTATTGAAGAATACAGAGACAGACAGTATAATACAAAACGAATTCTGGCCACAAAATAGAGCGAAACACCAACGTCAAAGACCTGGGAGTGATCATGTCCGAGGATCTCACCTTCAAGGACCATAACATTGTATCAATCGCATCTGCTAGAAAATTACAGGATGGATAATGAGAACCTTCAAAACTAGGGAGGCCAAGCCCATGATGACACTCCTCAGGTCACTTGTTCTATCAAGGTTGGAATATTGCTTCTCACTAACAGCACCTTTCAAGGCAGGTGAAATTGCTGACCTAGAAAATGTACAGAGAACCTTCACGGCACGCATAACGGAGATAAAACACCTCTATTACTGGGAGCGCTTGGGGTTCCTAAACCTGTATTCACTGGAACGCAGGCGGGAGAGATACATGATTATATACACCTGGAAAATCCTAGAGGGACTAGTACCGAACTTGCACACGAAAATCACTCACTACGAAAGCAAAAGACTTGGCAGATGATGCAACATCCCCCCAATGATAAGCAGGGGTGTCACTAGCACGTTAAGAGACCATACAATAAGTGTCAGGGGCCCGAGACTGTTCAATTGCCTCCCAGCATACATAAGGGGGATTACCAACAGACCCCTGGCAGTCTTCAAGCTGGCACTGGACAAGCACCTAAAGTTGGTTCCTGACCAGCCGGGCTGTGGCTCGTACGTTGGTTTGCGTGCAGCCAGCAGTAACAGCCTGGTTGATCAGGCTCTGATCTACCAGGAGGCCTGGTCACAGACCGGGCCGCGGGGGCGTTGACCCCCGGAACTCTCTCCAGGTAAACTCCAGGTAAACATGTCAAGATATCTTACTAATGAAAATAAGATACCAGATATACTAAGCAAATTTCCTAAATTTGCTTGTAACAGATAAGTGAATTATAGATATGTAGATATAAATCCATATGTATTCCTGTTAACCCTTTGGGGCTTAGTTCCTAGGCCTTTTGTGTATCCATATGCTCTCGCGCTACCGTCCACAGGATGGATATGGGGTGCACAATAAACTAGCCACTTCGGTGACAAAATCTAAAAATCAAAATCTTCCTATCCAGGGAAGATATAACCCAGGGGGAGGGTTACCCACCCAGGATAACCCAGGGGGAGGGTTACCCACCCAGGATAACCCAGGGGGAGGGTTACCCACCCAGGATAACCCAGGGGGAGGGTTACCCACCCAGGATAACCCAGGGGGAGGGTTACCCACCCAGGATAACCCAGGAGAAGGGTTAGCCACCCTGGATAACCCATGGGGAGGGTTAGCCATCCAGGATAACCCAGGGAGAGAGCTAGCCCCCCAGGATAAACCCAGGGGGAGGGTTGGGCCATCCAGGATAACCCGGGGGGAGGGTTACCCACCCAGGAAAAACCCAGGAAAGGGGTTAGCCACCCTGGATAACCCATGGGGAGGGTTAGCCATCCAGGATAACCCAGGGAGAGAGCTAGCCACCCAGGATAACCCATGGGGAGGGTTAGCCATCCAGGATAACCCAGGGGGAGGGTTACCCACCCAGGATAACCCAGGGAGAGAGCTAGCCACACCCAGGATAACCCATTCGCTCCTGTCTGACACACTCACGCGTGCTTGCTGGAAGTCCAAGCCCCTCGCACACGAAACCTCCTTTACCCCCTCCCTCCAATCTTACCTGGGCTAACCCCTACCCCGCCTTCCCTCTACTACAGAATTGTATAGTCTCAAGGTCATTCTATTTTGTTCCACCCTCTGTACATGTCCAAACCATATCAATAACCACTCCTCAGCCCTCTGGATAATAGTTTTGGTAATCCCACACCTCCTACTAATCTCCAAACTACGGATTCTCTGCATTATATTCACACCACACATTGCCCTCAGACATGACATCTCCACTGCCTCCACCCTTCACCTTGTTGCAACATTCACAACCCATGCCTCACACCCATACATGAGCGTTGATATAACTAAACTCTCAACATTCCTCTCTTTGCTTTCATGGATAGATTTTTTTGTCTCCACAGACTCCTCAGTGCACCACTCACCTTTTTCCCCTCATCAATTCTATGAGTCACCTCATCCTTCATCAACCCATCTGCTGACACGTCCACTCCCAAATATCTGAACACATTCACCTCCTCCATACACATTTACTTCCCTTTAAAAATATTTTTGTCCTAAGCTAATAGTGAGTGGTTAATATTTTTATTGTAGGAAATCTGAATAAATGAAGAGTGGGTAAAATTGTAAAATACTGCATTAGCAAAACACTAATGTAGCATAAAACTTGGCCTGCTTATATGCATTAATACAAAAGGTGAGATAACTAAATGACTATAGTACAGTTTTAAGTATACATTAATACTTTAAACTGATTCCGTGATCTTAAGTTAATTGGGATTTCTTAAGCTGTTTTAAACTCGCTCTATGTTATCAGGCTGTGGAATGAAGATATGGTGAAGAAACAGGAACAAGATGAGAAATTAATCTTCTCTGGAAGTTTGAGGAAGACTGGAAGAACAGGGATGGAGTTGGATGAGCTGGTTTTGTTTGGTATAGCATAGTGTTGGTTTAGTTACATTAGGGAGATGAGGTCAATTTTAACAATAGCTCTAAACTGATTGGCAGACATGGGACATTTCTCTAGTTGGGGCAATGAATTCCAGATCATACGGCCTTTTATGTGCTTTGTGTTTTTGCATGGGGAGGCAGACACGGAGGATGTCGAAGAGAGTTTTGTGCCTTGTGTTGTGCCAGTGTGTTCTGTTGTAGCTGTCAAGGAGAATTTTGAAGAAGGGTTTATATTGGAGTTTAAACCTTTCAGGGTCACAAGCGCTGCTCTCGAACTTGCTCTCAGTGTCATAAAATAAAAAGAAAATGTTATTTTTTCTTATGAAAGGGTTTGGGGAAATCTTTTTCGAAGGTAATAAAAAAAAAAAGGTACAAAATTTGATGGAAAATTAATAAAATTAGGCATTTGTGAATTTTGCTGTGTTAGCTATATTTATGCATCGGCGATTTTGTCCACTTGAGTCCGATTTTAGGCAAATTCCATTGTTCCAGTTGACCAAATTATTAGCTATTTCACTAGTATGTCTTCCAATCTATTGATCAAGTACAAGAGACTGCTCATTCAATTACATATTTTAACTACCCAGTAATATGATCAGAAATTGGTAATTTGGCCAAGTCACACAAAATTCAAGAAATGGCATTTTAAAATAGGGTCCAGAATAGGTAGTGCAGACATTCCTGGCATTAAAATAACATTTTCTCTGTTCATTAGTCACATCTCTAGGCCCCTCTTATATTACACTTGCTTTCCGTTTTGAATTTTTATTCACACAAAAATAGAAGATTTACTTTTATGCAGACTGCCGCATTATTGTAGTAATTGTATAAATAATGCCAGTGCATTCCTCAATACACATTAGACTAGCCAGTTGATGTACTCTAGAATATCGGCAAAAATCAAACATTTCTGCTACTTTGAGCACAATTTCAGGCTATTCTCAGTCCTCAAAATCAGTCAGAATCATCTCTATTTGTGTAATATATCTTCCATTCTATCAAAGGAGTCCAAGAAACCGAGAATACAACCACGAAAACCATATGAAAATACACTGCAAAGTTTCTGTTTGAAACTAAAAAAATGGTCACAGTTTTTTCTCGTTATGCACTCTGTGCTGTAGGATTTTTGTATATGATGCACACTTACTGCATAGACCCATTGTCTCACAAATTTACTGCTCACAGCTTATTTGAATGAGCTGAGCTCATGTCATTGTACAATGGGACCGACAATGGCTTCAGAGTTGTGATACAGTGGGACCAACCCATACTGGTATACAGGCTTAGCTGGCATCAGTGACATACTACTATATAGAAAGCCCCTTCTTATGCAAAGCATTTCAGGCAAATTAGGTCAGTGTCCCAGGATAACACCAACACCAGTCCACTAACACCCAGGTACCCATTTACTGATGGGTGAACATAGACAACAGGTGTAGAAACATACCCAATGTTTCTACCCTGGCTGTGAATCGAATATTTACCAAAAATCATAATATGGCTAGCTCTAGCTAGATACTAGAAATAACTCACTTTGTCTGGCTTTTTTTGGGTTATCCTAGGTTCTCTACACATATGCTGCTGTAGTCTAACCTATGTAGAGAAAATAGCTTTTTTGTTTCAGTTTTATGGCGCGGTACGAGTGTATATAACAGTTAGCCCTGAGCTATACAGTGAACCCTCGCCTAACGAACGCATCGCATAACGTTAAATCTGCCTAGCAATACAATTTAACGCAAAAATTTTGCCTTGGCTAGCGCTAAAAATCTCGCTCAATGCAATTCATTCGAGATGCGTCCACGTGCGGCCTGAGCCCGCCTCACTTGTTCCATGGGTGTCAGTGTTTACAAGCCAGCCACCGAGGTCGCTTCCAAGCATACAGTCAGAACATTTCATATTATCACAGCCTTTTTAGTGATTGCACCTGCAAAATAAGTCACCATGGGCCCCAAGAAAGCTTCTAGTGTCAACCCTACAGGAAAAAGGGTGAAAATTACTATGGATATGAAGAAAGAGATCATCACTAAGTATGAAAAATGGAGTGAGTATCTCCGAGCTGGCCAGGTTGTACACAACCCCAATCAACCATCGCTACTATTGTGGCCAAGAAAACAGCAATCAAGGAAGCTGTTCTTGCCAAAGGTGCAACTTTGTTTTCGAAACAGAAATCGCAAGCGATAGAAGATGTTGAGAGACTGTTATTGGTGTGGATAAACGAAAAACAGATAGCAGGAGATAGCATCTCTCAAGCGATCATATGTGAAAAGGCTAGGAAGTTGCATGAGGATTTAATTAGAAAAATGCCTGCAACTAGTGGTGATGTGAGTGAATTTAAGGCAAGCAAAGGTTGGTTTGAGAGATTTAAGAATCGTAGTGGCATACATAGTGTGATAAGGCATGGTGAGGCTGCCAGTTTGGACCACAAGGCGCTGAAAAAAAATGTGCATGAATTCAAGGAGTACATAGACAGTGAAGGACTGAAACCTGAACAAGTGTTTAATTGTGACGAAACAGGCCTGTTTTGGAAGAAAATGCCAAGCAGGACCTACATTACTCAGGAGGAAAAGGCACTCCCAGGACATAAGCCTATAAAAAACAGGCTTACTCTGTTGATGTGTGTCAATGCTAGTGGTGATTGCAAAGTGAAGCCTTTATTGGTGTATCACTCTGAAACTCCCAGAGTGTTCAGGAGAAACAATGTCATCAAGGCTAATTTGTGTATGATGTGGAGGGCAAACAGTAAGGCATGGGTCACTAGAGACCTTTTCTGTGACTGGTTACACCATGCATTTGCCCCCACTGTGAAAAATTACCTCCTGGAAAATAAATTAGACCTGAAGTGCCTCCTGGTATTAGACAGTGCTCCTGGTCATCCTTCAGATGTGGCAGAGCGACTTTCTGGGGACATGAGCTTCATTAACCCTTCTTGGGGCAAATGGCCATAAAATTAGAATTTCGAACTGAGCTCCCTATAGTGGATAGAGTAACTCATTATGAGGTCAATGAGCCCATATAAATGGAATTCTGATGTTTAGTTTTCAAGCAATTGCTAATCAGCGAAAACCTAATTTATTATGGTCTGCCCATATAAGGGAGTATAAATTTGGCTGTTGCAAACTTGCAATGGTTAATAAAACAGCAAATAACTATTTTTTTAATTTATTATACAAATAGACAATATAAAAAATATAAGTGGAACTTGTATCCAAACCTTTTTTAGGTATTACAAAAATATAAAAAGAAACCAAATTGCTACATTGACACATTGCAAAGGGATAAAATTTTCAAGTCCCATATTCCTGAATTCCCTGAGAAAGAACAGTCATTGTATATTACTAATTGCTAGAATGGAAGGCTATGAAGCAATTTTTATCCTTCTTTATGTATAGATTTACTTCGCATACGGAACAGAAAAATGACGATGTGGTATAATTGTTCTTGTTGCTTGGCATACAAATTTGTTTGATATGTTATGTTGTCTATCATGTCTTCAGTAAAGAAATCGATAAAATATTCATATGGAGACCTAACTGCAACAGGGTTTTCATGTTGGTATTCAGGCAAAGGGTCATTATTGATGTCACCACGGGTCCAGCTGGGGTTACTGTCAACAGCAAGCTCATCATGAATATCTTCTTCATCAGGCATCTCCTCGATCCTAATACCTGTCTTTCTCTTGACTACTTTTCGCTTTTTGGCTGGCGTTTCTTCCTCCTCATCATCACTTGACACCTGTGCATCCGGTGGCAAGTATTCATCACCACTTTCAAGCAATTTTGGGTCATCTACCTCCAGTTCTGAGTCACTTTCCTCCAAAATGCAGACATATTTTGACTTGGTGTTGGAGGGCTCACCATAAAACAATTTCTCATTGATCTGGAAAGACAATAAAAATGTTCTGTACACATCCAGACTACTACAAAATTTATATAAGCAATAGAAATATTTTTTATAAGTATTTATTTACTGAAATTGAAAACTGGCCCTAAAAGGGCAGTCCAAAATTTTTTGAGGTCTCTTTGGTTGCACTATTTTCATTTGCATGGTACACTCATATTATGCTTCACACGGCCTTGATATATATTAAAATATATAATATTATATATATATTTAAATATATATAATATATATATATAATATATTTTTATAAAATAATAAATATATATATATATCCAAATATGCCCAAACTATTCATTAGCACTAGACTAACAATCAGTACTTACCGACATTGTAGAGATTAAATCAAGGTATTTGGATCTCACTGGATGAAAAAATGTTACCTTGGCGACGCCAGCCAAGTGTTTTCATCTTGGGTTTTCCCAACCCAAAGGGAAGCGAGAACAGGAACAGCACCACTTATGAAACGACTCAGGGAAGGCTTGTGATTGGTCAGAAATAAAGAATGGGAATCTAGATGCACGGCACGAGTAGGATGACACGCGCAAAAAAGCACATGCTCAGACCCAGAAATTCTGTGGTCTGCCCCATAAAGTCAAGTTTTTGCCTCCTAATACCACTCCTCTCCTGCAGCCCATGGACCAGCAGGTCATTGCAAACTTCAAAAAACTCTACACAAAGCTATGTTTGAAAGGTGCTTTGTAGTGACCACAGAAACTCAATTGACTCTAAGAGAGTTTTGGAGAGATCACTTTAGCATCCTCAATTGTGTAAACATTATAGGTAAGGCTTGGGAGGAAGTGACTAAGAGGACCTTGAACTCTGCTTGGAAGAAACTGTGGCCAGAATGTGTAGACAAAAGGGATTTTGAAGGATTTGAGGCTAACCCTGAGAAGTGTATGCCAGTTGTGGAATCAGTTGTGGCATTGGGGAAGTCCTTGGGGTTGGAGGTTAGTGGGGAGGATGTGGAAGAGTTGGTGGAGGAGGACAATGAAGAACTAACCACTGATGAGCTGCAAGATCATCTTCAACAGCAAGAGGCCAGACCTGAGGAAACTGTACACAAATAACCCGCACATAAAAGAGAGAAGCTTACAACGACGTTTCGGTCCGACTTGGACCATTTACAAAGTCACACTGTGTGACTTTGTAAATGGTCCAAGTCGGACCGAAACGTCGTCGTAAGCTTCTCTCTTTTATGTGAGGGTTATTTGTGTATCGTTCCAGTCACAGTATTGTGCCTTTTTTTGTTATTTATCTGAGGAAACTGCTCCGGAGGAGGGGAGAGAGAAATTGAGGAAGTTGCCTACTTCAAAGATTAAGGAAATGTGTGCAAAGTGGGTTGAACTGCAAACCTTTTTTGATGAAAATCACCCTCACACAGCTATTGCAAGCCGTGCTGGTGACTATTACACTGACAATGTTGTGACCCACTTTAGGAAAGTCATGAAGGAACGGGAGGTACAGGCCTCTATGGACAGATATGTTGTGTGACAGAGGTCCAGTGACTCTGAAGCTGGTCCTAGTGGCATTAAAAGAAGAAGGGAAGTAACCCCGGAAAAGGACTTGCTACCTCAAGTCCTAATGGAAGGGGATTCCCCTTCTGAACATTAACAACATCCACAATCTCCCCTCCTCCCATCCCATCAATCATCACCAGATCTTCAATTAAGGTCAGTGTCAGTGTATTAAAATTAATATGTCATGTGGTAAAAATTTTGTTTTTTTCATACTTTGGGGTGTTAGGAACGGATTAATTTGATTTCCATTACAGTGGACCCCCGGTTAACGATTTTAATCCGTGCAAGAGGGATAATTGTTATGCGAAATAATCGTTATGCGAATGAATTTTCCCCATAAGAAATAATGGAAATAAAATTAATCCGTGCAAGACGCCCAAAAGTATGAAAAAAATTTTTTTTTACCACATGAAATGTTAATTTTAATACACACAAACTGAAAAAGGCATGCACAATTACATGACACTTACTTTTATTGAAGATCTGGTGATGATTGATGGGATGGGAGGAGGGGAGAGCATTATCTTCTTACTGTTTAGAAGGGGAATCCCCTTCCATTACGACTTGAGGTAGCAAGTCCTTTTCCGGGGTTACTTCCCTTCTTCTTTTAATGCCACTAGGACCAGCTTGAGAGTCACTGGACCTCTGTCGCACAACAAATCTGTCCATAGAGCTCTGTACCTCCCGTTCCTTTACGATTTGTCTAAAATGGGCCACAACATTGTCATTGAAATAGTCACCAGCACGGCTTGCAACAGCTGTGTCAGGGTGATTTTCATCTATAAAGGTTTGCAGTTCAACCCACTGTGCACACATTTCCTTAATCTTTGAAGTAGGCACAATGGATTCCACAACTGGCATAGGCTTCTCAGGGTTAGCCCCAAACCCTTCAAAATCTTTCTTAATTTCCATACTAATTCTCACCCTTTTTACCACAGGGTTGGCACTAGAAGCTTTCTTGGGGCCCATGGTCACTTATTTTCCAGAAACAGCACCGAAAACACTGTAATAATACGAAATATTCCGAGTGTATGCTTGGATGTTACCGCGGAGGCTGGCTGGTAAACAATGGGACGGCCGGCACATGTGAGGCTGGCTGAGGGCACATTGGACGCGTCTCGGACGAAAATCGGTAAGCGGGTTTTTAATCGGTATGCGCGGCAAAAATTTTGCGATAAAAGTAATCGGTATGCGGAAAAATCGCTATGTGATGCCATCGTTATGCGGGGGTCCACTGTATTTCTTATAGGGAAAATTAATTCAGCTAACGATAATTTCAGCTAATGATGAACATAAGAACATAAGAACATAAGAAAGGAGGAACACTGCAGGAGGCCTGCTGGCCCATACTAGGCAGGTCCTTTACAATTCATCCCACTAACAAAACATTTGCCCAACCCAATTTTCAATGCCACCCAAGAAATAAGCTCTGATGTGAAAGTCCCACTCAAATCCAACCCCTCCCACTCATGTACTTATCCAACCTAGATTTGAAACTACCCAAAGTCCCAGCCTCAATAACCCAACTAGGTAGACTGTTCCACTCATCAACTACCCTATTTCCAAACCAATACTTTCCTATGTCCTTTCTAAATCTAAACTTATCTAATTTAAATCCATTACTGCGCGTTCTCTCTTGGAGAGACATCCTCAAGACCTTATTAATATCCCCTTTATTAATACCTATCTTCCACTTATACACTTCGATCAGGTCTCCCCTCATTCTTCGTCTAACAAGTGAATGTAACTTAAGAGTCTTCAATCTTTCTTCATAAGGAAGATTTCTGATGCTATGTATTAATTTAGTCATCCTACGCTTAATGTTTTCTAACGAATTTATGTCCATTTTGTAATACGGAGACCAGAACTGAGCTGCATAATCAAGGTGAGGCCTTACTAATGATGTATAAAGCTGCAGTATGACCTCTGGACTTCTGTTGCTTACACTTCTTGATATAAATCCCAGTAATCTATTTGCCTTATTACGTACGCTTAGGCATTGCTGTCTTGGTTTAAGGTTGCTGCTCACCATAACCCCCAAGTCCTTTTCGCAATCTGTATGGCTAAGTTCTACATCATTTAATTTATAAGTACTAGGGTTATGGGCACTCCCAAGCTTCAGAACCTTGCATTTATCTACATTGAACTGCATCTGCCACTTTTCTGACCAAGAATAGAGTTTGTTTAAATCCTCCTGAAGTTCCCTAACATCTACGTTTGAATCAATTATCCTACCTATCTTTGTGTCATCGGCGAATTTGCTCATATCACTAGTAATTCCCTCATCAAGATCATTGATATATATTATAAACAACAACGGGCCCAAGACTGATCCCTGTGGAACGCCACTTGTTACAGATCCCCACTCGGATTTAACCCCATTTATGGACACTGCTTCCTGTCAGTGAGCCATGACTCGATCCACGAGAGCACTTTTCCCCCAATGCCATGAGCTGCCACTTTCTTTAACAGTCTATGGTGCGGAACTCTATCAAAAGCCTTACTAAAATCTAAGTAAATAATATCAAATTCTTTATTGTGGTCAACAGCCTCAAAAGCTTTACTGAAGAAAGTTAATAAATTAGTTAGACAAGACCGGCCTCTTGTGAATCCATGCTGAGTATCATTAATCAAGCTATGCTTATCGAGATGGCTTCTTATAATCTCAGCTATAATTGACTCTAGTAATTTGCCTACAATTGAGGTCAGGCTTATTGGGCGGTAATTTGACGGTAACGACTTGTCCCCTGTTTTAAAAATAGGAGTTACATTAGCCATCTTCCACATATCAGACACTACACCTGTTTGAAGAGATAAATTAAAAATATTAGTTAATGGTTCACAGAGTTCCATTTTGCATTCCTTAAGAACTCTTGAAAAAACCTCATCAGGACCCGGCGACTTATTTTGCTTCAGTCTGTCTATCTGCCTCACAACCATCTCACTAGTGACTGTGATGTTACATAATTTATCTTCTTCTAGCCACTGTAAAAATTAATTACTGGAATATTGTTAGTGTCCTCCTGTGTAAAAACTGAGAGAAAATAATTATTTAAAATCAAGCACATTTCATTCTCATTGTCAGTAAGGTGCCCATAGTTATTTTTAAGGGGACCTATCTTATCTCTAACTTTTGTTCTATAGACCTGGAAAAAACTTTTTGGGTTAGTTTTAGAATCCCTAGCAACTTTAATTTCATAGTCCCTTTTAGCTTTTCTTATCCCCTTTTTAATGTCCCTCTTAATGTCAATATACTGATTCATAAGATGACCCTCACCTCTTTTGATACGCCTATAAATTCCTTTCTTATGCCCTAGTAGATATTTGAGCCTATTATTCATCCATTTTGGGTCATTTCTATTTGATCTAATTTCTTTATATGGGATAAACGCTCTTTGAGCAGCATGTATAGTGTTCAGAAAACTGTCATATTGATAGCTCTCTTCGTTACCCCAGTCAACAGATGATAAGTGTTCTCTAAGCCCATCGTAATCTGCTAAGCGAAAATCTGGGACTGTTACTGAGTTATCGCTACTATCGTACTTCCATTCAATGCTAAATGTAATTGATTTGTGGTCGCTAGCACCCAGTTCCTCTGAAATTTCTAAATTATTAACAAGGGATTCATTGTTTGCCATAACTAAGTCAAGCAGGTTATTTCCCCTTGTAGGTTCTGTCACAAACTGCTTCAAAAAACAATCCTGAAATACTTCTAAGAAGTCGTACGATTCTAAATTCCCAGTCAAGAAATTCCAATCAACATGACTAAAGTTAAAGTCTCCTAGAATTACTACATTATCGTGCCTTGTGGCCTTAACAATTTCCTCCCATAGTAGTTTCCCTTGGTCCCTATCTAAGTTAGGGGGACGGTATATCACTCCTAAAATCAGTTTTTCATGCCCCTCTGAAAATTCTATCCAAACAGACTCTGTATGTGTTACTTCAGACTTAATACCCGTTTTTATGCAACAGTTCAAGCGATCTCGGACATACAATGCCACCCCACCCCCCCTCCCAATACTTCTATCTTCTTGGAACAATTTAAAACCCTGAATATGACATTCCGCAGGCATGTCCCGACTTTTTGAATTAAACCACGTCTCAGTTAAGGCAAATACATCAATGTTACCTACACTAGCAACTAATCTCAACTCGTCCATCTTATTCCTAGCACTACGGCAATTAGCATAATAAACATTGAAAGACTCTCCTTTCTCTTTACCCTTCCTGCTCATTTCTATTTTTCTACTAAACCTATTACTGTCCTTATCACCCAAGGTCCCTGGCTTTTCAATATCTATCTCGTTCTTATTATTACTAGTTCCCCTAGAACTCGTAATATTACTACACTGGGACTTCACTGTTTTCCTGCCAAAACCCATACCACTAACTATTCCTAGTTTAAAGTCCTAACTGCTCCCTCCACTGCAGTTGCCAGTGCTCCCACCCCACACCTAGATAAGTGAACCCCATCCCTAGCATACATGTCATTTCTGCCATAGAAGAGGTCCCAGTTGTCAATGAATGTTACCGCATTTTCCTTACAGCATTTGTCCAGCCAGCAATTGACACCAATTTCCCTGGACAACCATTCACTTCCAACTCCCCTCCTTGGCAAAATACCACATATGAGAGGGTTCCCACCCTTACTTCTAATTATTTCTATTGCTGACCTATACCTGCTAATCAGGTCCTCACTCCTACGTCTGCCAACATCGTTGCCTCCAGCACTGAGACAGATAATAGGATTGCTCCCATTACCTCTCATGATGTCATCCAGACGGCTAACAATATCCTCCATCCCAGCCCCAGGAAAGCAAACTCTCTGTCTCCTACTCCTGTCCTTCAAGCAGAACGCCCTATCCATATACCTAACTTGGCTATCCCCAACAACAACAATATTCTTACCTTCCTTAATGTCTTTCGTCGTGTCGTTCCCAGTAGTCAACTCACATTCGTCCGGTAGCACTGAGAATGTATTGGATGTTTCCACAACAGTTTCCACGGCAGTCTCTTTCCTCTTCATCGTTTCTACCTTTTCATTCGTCTTCTTGATCGTCAACTTCTTTCCCTGCTGTCCAGCCACTGACCAGTTTCCCTTCTTGACCTGAGGACTCAACACAGGAGGATTACTACGAATCTTCTTGTTTTCCTCGGTCAATCGCCGAATTTTCAAATTCGCCAACCTCAATTCTTCCTTAAGCTGTTGGTAAAGTTGCTCGATGGAGGGCATCTTGCTTCAAGGGGCATCAAGCTTTCAGGAACAGATTAATATCGTTAGCTGAGGGTCCACTATACAGTGGACCCCCGGTTTACGATCAGCTCCCAATGCGACCAATTATGTAAGTGTATTTATGTAAGTGCGTTTGTATGTGTATGTTTGGGGGTCTGAAATGGACTAATCTAATTCACAATATTCCTTATGGGAACAAATTCGGTCAGTATTGGCACCTGAATATACTTCTGGAATGAAATAATATCGTAAACCGGGGGTCCACTGTATATATATATATATATATATGCAATGTTGTTATTGATCAATACCACTCGCTCATGGTCACAGTAATATAAAATACCGCTCGTTGAACTAGTACACCAAACAGGGACTCGAATGAAATTAGCCTAGAGTCATCTACACCATCGTGTGTCCTTGGGTAGCAAGTACAACATTCAGTTCCGCTGGATGTGCTACTCTTAAGGATCGTATGGTCCAGTGGATAAGGGCGTTATGTGTTTTTGCCCTCTATGAGGCAGGCCAAAGCAGCAAGGGTTTGAATCCTTGGCTAGTGCAGTGTTGTTATTGATCAATGCCACTCGTTCGTGAAGTCCCTAAACAAATGGTTTTCTAAGCTGGAGGATGAGCTGGAGCATTGTCCAGTACCAGGAGGCACTTGCGTGGCAATTTATTTTCCTGGAGGTATTTTTTCACACTTGGGCCAACCACTTCATGGATCCAGTCAATGAAAATTTGCCTTGTGACTCATGCCTTATATTAGCTTTCCACAACACACACAATTTACTCTTGACGACATTGTTTTTCTTGAACACTCTTGGATTTTCAGAATGATATACCAGTAAAGGCTTCACTTTGAAATCCCCATTTTAAAATCCAATATGGCCAATTTCCGAGTTGATGGTCTAAATCCGGGATAGAATTTCGGCCATAAAAGCGGCTGAATTTTGAATTGGCTGATATCCGGAATGGCCGATAACCGAGGGTCCACTGTATTTATATTATTATTGTTTCAAACAGAAAGTAACTAAACTGTATACATAACTGCTGTAACTTCTTTGAATCTTTCTAAATGAAGATTTTGACTTTGTGATAGTATAATTTTTTGTGTTCTTGGTGTTAATAGTTTTCACCTTGTGGTATTAACCCTTAACCCTTTCAGGGTTGACAGGCCCTCTCAGACTCTTGTTCGCAGGGTTGCCCAAATTTCAAAAAAAAAAAATATTTTTCCTTATGAAAAGATAGAGAATCTTTTCCCGGTCATAATGACACCAAAAGTATGAAATTTGATGGAAAACTTATGGAATTATGCTCTCACGAAGTTAGCGGTCTCGACGATGTTTACTCATCGGCGTTTTGCTCACTTTGAACCCTATTTTCGGCCAATTCCAGTGTACTAGTCGACAAAAATCATAACTATTTCGCTAGAACTCTATTTTTTCTATCGAATGAGTACAAGAAATCACCCATATACCAATTTCAACTATCCAATACAGTGGTCAGAATTTAGCAATTTTGCCAATTTCACACAAATTTCAAAAGATGCCAATTTCCAAATAGGGTCCAGAATAAACAAGAAAGACATTCCTGGCACTAAAATGGCATTTCCTCTGTTCATTAGTCACGTCCCAATGCCCTTCTTACATTCTTTTGCTTTCCACTTTGAATTTTTATTCTCACAAAAAATAGAAGATTTACTGTTATGCAGACTACTGCATTAGTGTAAAAAATTGTATAAATAATATCGGCGCACTTGTGAAAGAATATTAGACTCACCAATTGACGTGTATTGGACGTTTAACATGATTTGTTTACTTTTGAACTTTGGTAAAAATCGAACATTTCTGCTACTTTGAACTCAATTTCAAGGTACTTTTCATTGTAAAATCAGTCAAAATCATCTCAATTTCTGTAATATGTCTTCCATTCTATACAATGAGACCAGGAAAACTAGAATACAACAATAAATACCATACGAAAATACAGTGCAAAGTCGGTGTTTTAATCCAAGAACACGGTCAGAGTCTTTTTTCTCATTATGCACTGTGTGCTGCAGGATTTTTTTTATACTGCGCTCTGGTGGCCTGGTGGTTAAGGCTCTCGCTTCACACGGTGAGGGCCTGGGTTCGATTCACAGCCAGAGTAGAAACATTGGACGTGTTTCTTTCACCTGTTGTCTATGTTCCCCATCAGTAAAATGGGTACCTGGGTGTTAGTCGACTGGTGTGGGTCGCATCCTGGGACACTGACCTAAGGAGGCCTGGTCACAGACCGGGCCGCGGGGGCGTTGACCCCCGGAACTCCCTCCCGATAAACTGACCACATAGACCCATTCTTTCATATGTAGGCCTACCAGCTTTCTCTCAATAGATTTGAGGGAGCTAGAATTTAGGTGTACAGTGGACCCCCGCTTAACGATCACCTCCCAATGCAACCAATTATGTAAGTGCATTTGTACGTGTATGTTTGGGGGTCTGAAATGGATTAATCTACTTCAAAATATTCCTTATGGGAACAAATTCGATCAGTACTGGCACCTGAACATACTTCGGGAATGAAAAAATATCGTTAACCGGGGGTCCACTGTACTTGTACGTCAGAAACCCTGGTGCGTAAGCCATACTAGTACAGTGAAAACCCTGAAAGGGTTAAACGGTCCAAACGTATATATACGCTCTCTTGCGCAGCGCCCTGAATATTTTGGAAAAAAAAAATAGTTTTTTTTATATAGAAAAAAGAGCACCTTTTTTTATGTGTTTTAGAATAAAAAAAATTGACACAGTTTATGGAGAAATATATTCTAATACAGCCTCTTCTCATTTAACCTCTAAATGGTCTAAATGTATATATACGTTCACTACCCCAGTGCCCCAAATATTTGGAAAAATTAAAAAAAAATCTTTTTTTTTTAATGAAAATAAAGAGCACATTTTTCTAACTGTTGTAGGATAAAAAAAATTAGGGTCAGTACTTACTGAAATATGAGGCGGAGAAGTTGGCACCGGATGCTCACGTGACAGCAACGTTGAGTCCTGCCGCTTGCAGAAGTGTTGCCGATATACCTTATGTTCTATTTTTCATATTATTTTATGATTTTTATGTTCTGATAATTAAAATTTATAATAGTTCTTGTCATTTCATAACCAATCTTTGTTCTGACACTAGTATTAAGTACTGAAATTGTTCTCAAATTGTCACAAACACACTGACAGGTAGACATTTACACCTGCCTTGGTCATTTACTATTGTCTTGGAATATATACAAAGTATTTATATATCTCAGCAATGTTTTGGATATGTGGAAGTACATAATAACAATGAGAAGGAGGAGGAGGAGGAAGAGGAGAAGGAGGAAGAGGAGAAGAAGGAGGAAGAGGAGAAGGAGGAGGAAGAGGAGAAGGAGGAGGAAGAGGAGAAGGAGGAGGAGAATGAAGAGGAGGAGAATGAGGAGAAGGAGAATGAGGAGGAGGAGAAGAATGAGGAGGAGGAGGAGAAGAATGAGGAGGAGGAGGAGAATGAGTAGGAGGAGGAGAATGAGGAGGAAAATGAGGAGGAGGAGGAGGAGGAGGAGAATGAGTAGGAGGAGGCAAATGAAAGGAGGAGGAGAATGAGTAGGAGGAGGAGAATGAGTAGGATAAGAATGAAAGGAGGAGGGGGAGATATGAGTAGGAGGAGGAGAATGAGAAGGAGAAGAATGAGGAGGAGGAGGAGAAGGAGGAAGATGAGAATGAGGAGGAGGAGGAGAATGAGGAGGAGGATGGAAGATGAGAATGAGTAGGAGGAGGAGAATTAGGAGGAAAAGAGGAGGAGGAGGAGAATGAGTAGGAGGAGGCAAATGAGAAGGAGGAGGAGAATGAGAAGGAGGAGGAGAATGAGTAGGAGGAGGAGAATGAGTAGGAGGAGAAGAATGAGAAGGAGGAGGAGAATGAATAGGAGGAGGAGGAGAGTGAGGAGGAGGAGAATGTGGAGAGATAGACAGAGACAGATTGAAAGAGATAGACAGAGACAGATTGAAAGAGATAGACACAGACAGATAGACAAAGACAGAGGCAGAGACAAATAGACAGAGACAGAGACACAGATAGACAGAGATAGATAAAGACAGATAGACAGAGACAGAGACAGATAAACAGAGACAGAGGTAGACAGACCCTAAACTTGGGGTTAACATCACTTTCCTCTTAAAAGATGAGTGTTAATATGACATTACATCAGTGAATGCTTGGTGTTTGCTGCACTGTTTGCTCCAGCTGGCAGTCAGTTTAACTGGCGCTCCCACAAGGTACTAAGTGGTCCCAGTTTTTTTTAATATGGTGCACACCAAGTGTTAAAACTCATTCTATGCTGACCAGGTATCTCAGGGCAATAGTGCCAAATTTGGAGGAAGGAAAATTAAAACGTATATATACATTTGGCCTAGGTAGTAGGTTGGTAGACAGCAACCGCCCAGGGAGGTACTACCTTCCTGCCAAGTGAGCATAAAACGGAAACCTGTAATTGTTTTACATGATGGTAGGATTGCTGGTGTCTTTTATGTCTCATAAACATGCAAGATTTCAGGTACGTCTTGCTACTTCTTCTTACACTTAGATCACACTACACATACATGTACAAGCATGTGTATATATATATATATATATATATATATATATATATATATATATATATATATATATATATATATATATATATATATATATATAATATATATATATATATATGTCGTGCCGAATAGGCAAATTTGCATCTTGGCTTAAATACAAGCTCATCTTCCATAAGGACAATGAAAATTTGTGTATGCAATAATTCGCAAAATCTCTGACCTACAAAAAATTATTTGATTGTGTTTTTCTAGTAGTAAATTATTGTAACAGTATTTAATGTATTAGTAGGGCTAATGCTAAAATAAATTGCTCTGTTATAAATAAGTTAGGTAAGTTCTAAGATTCTTTTGTCATAAATTAAATTGTTTACATTAACTTAATGAAAAAAATATTATCTTTAGTAATAAGTTAGAAAATTTCAGAAAGGACTTAATTTTAAATGGTTCTTGCTAATTGACAGTTTTACGTATTCGGCACGACATATATATATATATATATTATATATATATAAAATATATATATAATACACACAACACACACACACACACACCCCTCTGGGTTTTCTTCTATTTTCTTACTAGTTCTTGTTCTTGTTTATTTCCTCTTATCTCCATGGGGAAGTGGATCAGAATTCTTCCTCCGTAAGCCATGTGTGTTGTAAGAGGCGACTAAAATGCCGGGAGCAAGGGGCTAGTAACCCCTTCTCCTGTATATATTACTAAATATAAAACGAGAAACTTTCGTTTTTCCTTTTGGGTCACCCCGCCTCGGTGGAATACGGCCGGTGTGTTGAAAGAAAGATATACCTTTGGGATGCTACGCATAAGAACGTATATGTACATTTGGACCGTTTAGGGGTTAATGAAGACATTCAGTTAAACTAGTTAGCTGGACTTGACATCTGGAGGTGGGAAGAACAGTGACTGCTTTGTGGCAGTGTAGGTGGGATTGTTATGGTTCAGGTGGTGGGAAGTACAGTGCCTACACTGTGGAAGTGTAGGTGGCAATGTTATGGTTCAGGAGGTGGGAAGTACAGTGCCTACACTGTAGAAGTGTAGGTGGGAATGTTATGGTTCTGGAGACTTCTGTATATTTTATCAGGCTGTTGTGGTGGGATTTGGCTGGTGTGTCGAAGACAAGTTTTCACTAGTGAGTGTGTTTGTGTGTGTGTATTATCAAATTCACTGAGTTACTAAATATATTATAAGTCCAAGTGCTCTAAACCCAGCAACTTCCTTTATGCTTATTTTCTTCACTTCCTGTTGTTGTACTCCATTTATATATGTTTAATTTCTTCATCGTTTCACAGGAAGACATTGGTACACTTCTTGCAAAGTTTGTGGAGGAGGATAAAGCCAAACTTGCTGTTACTGAAGACTTAATGGCACCTCCATCAAAGAGAACATCATTTACTCTCACGCCTCACCCTGACAAAGACCAACTTATTCTCTTTGGTGGAGAATACTTCAATGGTAGTAAGGTATTGTGCATTTTATGTTTGTTACTTAATAATTTGTCATGTTTAACCCCTTCACTCTCTCTGTCTAAATTAAAAAACAATAAAAAATTATCATTAGTACTTTGCAAAATAAAATGGTGTGAAGTTAAAGATCAGTGACTTGCTGACAGCATCATTGGTGATTGCTGCACACTACGCATTTTTCTATTTTTGTTTTTTACTTTTTCTGGGGATTTTCCAATTTTTAACATTTTCCAGTAACTCTTTTGGCCCATGAGACCCATATCATGCGCAGTGTACATATATATACACACAGGTACAAATGTTTCATACAGTGGACCCTCGGTTATCAGCCGTAATCCGTTCCAGAATGTCGGCTGAAAACCGAAATGGCTGAAAATCAAAGTAATATTCCCTTAAGAATTAATGTAAATACAATTAATCCATTCCAGTCAAAAATATTCACACACAAAAAAATAATTTTATTAACAATTATATAAATATTACATACCTTTAGTGAGGGCTAATGCTGGCTTCTGGAAGATAGGGAGGAGGAAAGAGGGAGGAGTTAGTGTGTGGAAAGGGAATCCCCCTCCATAAAGACTTTAGGTAGCAAAACCTTCTCTGGAGTTACTTCCCCAGCTTGAGAGTCACTGGACCCGTCTCACAAAATAACTGTCCAGAGTGCTCTGTTTCTGGCATCTCTTTAAGATTTCCCGGAAGTAGGACAGAGTTTTGTCACTCAACATGTTGCAGATATGGCTTGTTTCAGCTTTGTCAGGGTAGTACTTCTCGACAAAGCTTTGCACATCATTCCACCTTGCACAAATGTTCTTAATCAATGAAGAAGGCACCTCCCTCACTCCCTCTTCCTCCTCCTCTGAAGCAAGTTCCTCAGCTGCAGTCTGTTGTTGTTAAATTGAAGTTCTTGCAGCTCTTCAGTGATTAGCTCTTCCCTGTGGTCCTCCATCAACTCTTCCACTTCCTTGCCACTCACCTCCAACCCCAGGGACTTCCCCAGTGCCACAATAGAGTCCTCAGGGTCAGGGTCAGCCTCAAGCCCTTCAAAATCCATTTCTTGGAAACAATCTGGCCATAGATTCTCTAAGCAGAGTTCAAAGTCCTGGAAGTCACTCCCTCCCAAGCCTTACCTATAAGGCTTATGTAATGGAGGATAGTGAAGTGATTCCTCCAAAACTCTCTTAGGGTCAACTGAGTTTCAGACATCACTTCAAAGCACTTTTGAAACACTGCATTTGTGTAGAGTTTTTTGAAGTTAGAAATGACCTGCTGGTTCATGGGCTGGAGGAGAGGAATGGTGTTAGGAGGCAAGAACTTCACTGTGATGAAACTGAAGTCCCTAAACACTTGGTCTTGCAAGTCTGGAGGATGTGCAGGAGCATTGTCCAGTACTAGGAGGCACTTGAGTGGCAATCTCTTTTCCGGGAGGTATTTTTTCACACTTGGGCCAAACACATCATTAACTCACTCTTCGAAAATTTGCCTTGTGGCCCATGCCTTATGATTAACTTTCCACATCACACACAATCTATTCTTCATGACATTGTTTTTCTTGAATATTCTTGGATTTTCTGAGTGATACACGAGTCAAGGCTTCATTTTGAAATCCCCACTAGCATTACCACACAACAAAAGAGTAAGCTTGTCTTTCATAGGCTTGTGTCTTGGCAGTGCCTTTTCCTCCTGGGCAATGTAGGTCCTGTTTGGCATTTTCCTCCAAAACAGGCCTGTTTCATCACAATTGAACACTTGTTGGGGTTCGAATCCTTCAGCCTTTACATAGTCCTGGAATTCTTGAACGTACTTTTCAGATGCACATTTGTCAGAACTTGCAGCCTCACCATACCTTACAACAGTGTGTTTGCCACTACGCTTCTTAAATCTATTAAACCATCCATTGCAGGCCCTAAATTCACAAACTGCAGCACTTGTTCCAGGCATTTTTTCTGCAAGATCCTTATGCAACTGCCTTGCCTTCTCACAAATGATCGACTCCAGAACACCGTCTCCCACTAATTTTTTTCCTTAATCCACAATAATAATAATTTTTCCATCTCTTCCATTATTGGTGGCCTTTGTTTAGTTAGAAAAGTTACTCCTTTTGCAACATTAGCATCCTTGATTTGTTCTTTCTTTGCCAGGGTGGGTGTAATTGTTGATTTATTCTTGCTGTACATTCTGGCAAGTTCCAGCACCCTGATACTGCTCTCAAACTTTTCGATCACTTCACGCTTAAATTCCATGGTGTTTCTCACTTTCTTTACCACAGGAACTTTACTAGGAACTTTCTTTGGAGCCATGGTTGCTTATTTCACAGTTGCACTGCAAGGAAAACCACTAAAAACAATGGTAAACAAGTGAAATTTTTGGATATATGAGCAGAAGCTTCCTCAGCCACCGAGAGACAAAGCCAAACTGAAGCACAAGCTGCCCCAGCTTGTGCTTGTCCAAAATGGCCAATAACGGAGGGAATGGCCAATAACGGGCGCCGAAAACCCCTCCGATAACCGAGTTGGCCGATAACCAAACTGGCCGATAACCGTGGGTCCAATGTACGAGATTTGTTTAAAAAGTGGCTGTGTAGGTAGTGTCGGAAGAATTACGTTTTCTCTAGTCAAACTGGGGGATAACTGTAGAAAAATATTCCTTTCATATGACTTCACTCTATACATAGCAATTCATGACCCTTGTGGGTTTAGTGCTTTTTTATTATGATAATAATAATAATATCATCTTCCTTCACTCTAAAAATGGTGTGTTGCATGAGAATGTAAGTGTTGGTGTTTTTTTATTCTGTACTAACTTGTACAACTTGTACACAATACATGTATTAGAGTATTTCCATTGTGAGGTAATTATTATTATTATAATAAAAAAATATTGTGAGGTAAAAGTTTTACATACTCTTACAAACGTATGTGAATGAACTAAACGCAAACACACATTAATACACATTTATTTTGCCTGACCAAGTGATCGCCCACTACCTGTTCAGTTTGTGTTCTTACATTGTCTCAACTCTGTATCTCGTTCTCTCTCTCGTTTACTCTTTCGTTAACTAGTTGGCGCTCATTGATGATGGCGTCTAAGCTTAGCTGTGATAAAAAGAGGAGTCGTAACCCTCTTGCTTTAAGTGCCAAGTTAGAGGATGATGGTGTGCCATTCTGATTTTATTCAATAAACACACTGCCACTCACCTCTCACACATTAATATTAATATTTTAAGTAAGTAATAAGTGTACTCTGTGTGTATCTTACCTTTTATTGTGTTTTTAATGCCTATTTCTATTTCTAACTTAATATAAGTTAGTGTAAACTTGTTGTCTGGCATTTATTGCATATTTTATGTGTGCTCTGATAATACTTGTGGACCTGTGTGGTAGCCGGGTGGAGGGACAACATTATGTTTTCTCTGCTCAATTATCAGAGAAAACATGTATGAATCTGCGTTTGGCCCAGCCACTCCCCCACTCACCTTTTGTTTACAATTTTCGGCAAGAATTATTCATTACTTCACCCTTCGTTTATGATGGCATCTAAAGGTAGCTGTTAGAAACGATTAAATTCAGTGAAAAAGGTATGTCGATGCTAATATGGCTCTGGGCCACAGTGTAGGTAGCCGGTAGGTGTAGCCCAGGCGGGCTACGCCTACCAGCTACATCTACCAGCTACCTACACTAACTTTGTACAAATAAATACTACTCACCTCTCTTCCTACATTAAGATTACACATATTTTAAGGTAAATAATTAGTGTACTGTATGTGTATTTTAACTCTCTGGGATGTTTTAAATATCATATATTAAGTATAAGACAGGGAGCCACGGCTACCTACACCTGACTTCCTACAAATAAGTACTACTCACCTCTCACCCTACATTAAGATTACAAATACTTAAAGATAAGTAATGAATGTACTACGTATGAATTTTACTTTTCATGTTTTTTTTAATGCCTAGTTCTATTACTAACTTAATATAATTTAGTGTCAACTTTTTGTCTGGCATTTATATGCATTTATAAATGGAAAAAATGGAGTTCTGCTTTCTAACGATGTTTGCTTTCCGGCGATAGCCTGGAACCTAACCCACCGTATAAGTGGGGCCCTACTGTATTTGCCATGGTGTAATCAAAATACTTGTTACTTTCCCTGACAATATTTTCCATCAAGAGCTGGTCAAAGAATAGTTCAAAGAATTGCAGTTCATTTGCAGTGTTTCCAAGGGAACATGATGGCAGGATCAGGTGTCATCAAACTGATGGGGATTGGGAACAAAATTGGGATTTTGCTGCCAATCCCAGATGCGGTTTGCTAGTGGGTACTGGACTTCATAAGCTGGTTGTGGTTGTAGTTGTGGTGTGGTGGTGGATGAAGATGTGGTTTGTCCTACTCCTGATGAGTCAGTGGCTTGGGTCCCAGCCTGGGCTGGTGCCGCATACTGCGTGCCTGTGATACCACCACCACTATCACCACCACCTACTGATGCCTGTGGTCTATCCATACCAATTGTAGCCACATCATCATCTTTTTCACTGTCTGTTCCAGCTGTAGGGTCACAGGATGTACTCCAGGATGCACTCCGTCCCCTTGGAATTGCATATGGTACACTACCCGAGTGCATGTGACATCATATAAACTGACACTTCACTGGTGTATATGATTCCTCACTATCACTACTCGAATGGTCATTAAGAGAAATAAAATTAAAGTCCACATCACTATCATCACCACTACTCAAATCCGAGGCCTGGCCACGTGAAAATATTAGTTTTCTTTTGCGATGAGGTACAACTGAATGTGACTGAGAGGCATCAGCACCAGAGATCAAAGGTTGAGGGTTGTTAGGATTTTCGGCACTATTTTTGATGTCCTGAGCATTATTTTCAGTCACAAATTGTTCAAAACCATAGAATTCCTCTTCAGATCCACTTCCATTAGTGTTAGAACTATCACTTGGGAAGAGGAGAGTCCCAATTCTCCTGGGAGTGAGAGCTTCCTTGCCTCAAGGCATGGTGAACAAAGCGTACTGAGATGGCGTTCCCACACTGCCATGCGGGCGCCCCGATTCTTTGTTTACTGCGCACACTGACCATGCAGACCCATTCTCTTAGATGTAGGCCTGCCAGCCTTCTCTTGCTAAATTTGAAGCTGCTAGAATTTTGGCATAGATCTATGGCTTGGACCCTGCCTTCAAAGCCATAGATCTATGGCACAGACCCTAAAAGGGTTAAAGCTTGATAACATGTTTACATTATTATATATTAAGTGAGAAATAGAAGTAGGCCTAAAAAATGCATATACAGTACACACACATTACTTAAAATATTTTTGTCCTCAGCTTATAGTGAGTGGTGAATATATTTATTGTAGGAAGTCTGAATAAAAGGAGAATGAGTATACAGTGGTCCCTCAAGGAGAATGAGTATACAGTGGTCCCTCAAGGAGAATGAGTATACAGTGGTCCCTCAAGGAGAATGAGTATACAGTGGTCCCTCAATTATCGTGCTTAATCCGTTCCTGGAAGTGGGACTATTATTGAAATAGACAATTTTCGAATCAATTTTTCCCATAAGAAATAATGTACAGGTCTCCCTCAACATTCACGTTTTCAGCTTTCGCGGGCTTCACACATTCGCGAATTCCCAACCGCCAAATTCCCAGCCACCAAATTCCCAGCCGCCAAATCATATTCAAGTTTCCCGCCACCTGCGAGTCCCTACTACCCTCCCTCCGACCCCCGCAACTGGCAGCCAGCCCTCCCACCACTCAGTGTGGTGAGTGTTTTGTTTGTTCATTATTTGCTATTAAACTACAGTATAAATAATGTAAACACATTCATGACTGCATATTGGAATGGCTATTTGGACAGGTATTGGACGGTGACATCATGTGTTTACTCTTGAACACAGCAAAGAATCAAACATTTCTGCTATTGCTAATAATAACAATAGTAATAATAATAATAATAATAATAATAATAATAATAATAATACGATATAATTGAAGAAGGAAATTGTACAAAAATACGAGGGAGTGGTTGACACATCGTCAGTGTGGCTTTGTTTATGCTGGAGTGAACATTAGTCTCCCTGCTCTTCCAAACATTTCACAATAATTCATTGTTTGGTGCTTGTAGATTGAGTGTGACTGGAGTGGTAGAGGTGATAGAGGCAGTGGTAGAGGCAGTGATAGAGGCAGTGATAGAGGCAGTGGTAGAGGCAGTGGTAGAGGCAGTGGTAGAGGCAGTGGTAGAGGCAGTGATAGAGGCAGTGATAGAGGCAGTGATAGAGGCAGTGGTAGAGGCAGTGGTAGAGGCAGTGGAAGAGGAAGTGGAAGAGGCAGTGGTAGAGGCAGTGGTAGAGGCAGTGGTAGAGGCAGTGGTAGAGGCAGTGGTAGAGGCAGTGATAGAGGCAGTGGTAGAGGCAGTGGTAGAGGCAGTGGTAGAGGCAGTGGTAGAGGCAGCAATAGAGGCAGTGATATTTATTAACATATATGTTATAAATAATAATAGTACATTATGAATAACATTTATTATTATTATTATAAATGTTGTTAATATTAACATGTACTATTATTATTTATAACATACGTATATGTTAGTAAATACCACTGCCTCTATCACTGCCTCTACCACTGCCTCAACCGCTGAATTATTGTGAAATGTTTGGAAGAGCAGGGAGACTAATGTTCACTCCAGCATAAACAAAGCCACACTGACGATGTGTCAACCACTCCCTCGTATTTTTGTACAATTTCCTTCTTCAATTATATCGTATTATTATTATTATTATTATTATTATTATTATTATTATTATTATTATTATTATTATTATTATTATTATTACTATTGTTATTATTAGCAGTAGCAGAAATGTTTGATTCTTTGCTGTGTTCAAGAGTAAACACATGATGTCACCGTCCAATACCTGTTCAAATAGCCATTCCAATATGCAGTCATGAATGTGTTTACATTATTTATACTGTAGTTTAATAGCAAATAATGAACAAACAAAACACTCACCACACAGTGGTGGGAGGGCTGGCTGCCAGTTGCGGGGGTCGGAGGGAGGGTAGTAGGGACTCGCATTGGTTGAGGAAGTGGTGGAGGCAGTGGTGGAGTCTGTGGTATTTATTTATTTATTTATTTATTTATTTATTTATTTATTTATTTATTTATTTATTTATTTATTTATTTATTTATTTATTTATTTATTACAATTTGAGCACACATACAGAGGTACAAAAAAAAAAAAAATACAGATAAGAGCAGCATGCCAAAGCCACTTATACTATGCATAGCATTACGGGCTGGCTTAAAATTAACTTAAGATTAACTAAGCAATGATGAAATCAGTGATAAAACATTAATGTAAACAGATTACTATAAAGCACAAGTGAGTATTACAAAGACAGGTCATATGGTTGCATGCATTGTTGTACATTCAGTCGTATGGAGAATTCTGTTAGGTAGTGTATTTAAAAAAATAGTAAAGTTAGATTGGGTTTTAGGTTTAACATTTATGTGATATAATTGTGAGAAACATTTAAGATATACAATTTATAAGGTTCAGTTATTCAGTATTTATTTGGTTTTGGGTGAGTAAGTGATCTTTGAGAAGAGACTTGAATTTATAAACAGGTAGTGTTTCTTTTATATTTACAGGTAATGAATTCCAGATTTTAGGGCCTTTTATGTGCATTGAGTTTTTGCATAGTGTGAGATGGACACGAGGAACATCAAAGAGTGATCTGTGCCTTGTGTTATGGTCATGTGTTCTGTTGAGGTTGGCAAGGAGATGTTTGAGGGGAGGGTTAATATCAGAGTTAAGTGTTCTATGTATGTAATAGGTGCAGTAATAAGTATGGATGTTTTGTATGGTGAGTAGGTTTAATGTATTGAATATTGGTGGAGTGTGCTGCCTGTAGTGAGAATTTGTTATCATTCTAACTGCAGCCTTTTGTTGGGTAATTAGTGGTCTGAGATGGTTAATTGTTGTTGAGCCCCATGCACAAATTCCATAGGTGAGATAGGGGTAAATAAGTGAGTGATATAGGGCCAGGAGGGCTGACTGTGGAGCATAGTACCGTATCTTCGATAGTATGCCTACAGTCTTGGAAATTTTTTTAGAAATTTGTTGTATATGTGTATGAAATTTGAGTCTATTATCACGGTGGATTCCTAAGAATTTTCCCTCTGTTAGCTTTGTGATAGGTGATCCGTTTATCATTATGTTAAGAGGGACATCTGTAGCTCTGTTACCAAACTGAATGAAGTAGGTTTTGTCAATGTTTAGTGTAAGTTTGTTAGTCCTCATCCAGGTAGATATTTTCTGTAATTCGGTATTTACAGTATTGGCTAGCGTGACTGGGCTCGGGTGGGAGAAGACGTATGTAGTGTCATCTGCAAATAGTGTGGGTTTGAGTAATTGCGAAGCATTTGGTAGGTCATTTATGTATAGGAGAAAGAGAAGAGGGCCAAGGACACTTCCCTGTGGGACACCAACTGTAATTGGTTGTGCAGAAGAGTTTGCCCCATTTGCATACACATATTGGTTTCTGTTGCTGAGGTATGACTTGAGGTAGTTGAGGGAGTGCCCTCTTATACCATAGTGTGACAATTTTACGTGGAGCAAGTCATGGTCAACTGTATCAAAAGCTTTACGTAAGTCAATGAAGATCCCCAGTGGGACTTCTTTTTTCTCTATTGCAGTGTATATATGTTCTAGCATGTGTATAATAGCATCATTAGTATTTTTATTAGGCCTGAATCCAAATTGGCAGGGGTTGAGTATGTTTTGGGAGATAAGGTAGGAGTAGATTCGTTTATGAATTAATTTTTCGAAGATTTTTGAGAGAGGGTGTAAGTTGGATATTGGCCTATAGTTATTCAACTCTGTTTGGTCTCCTCCTTTGTGGATCGGGGTGACCCTTGCTATTTTGAGTACTGTAGGGAAGGTGGAGGATTCAATGGATTTGTTAAAGAGTGTTGCAATGATTGGTGATAGCACTTGTGACACTTTTTTGTATATAAAGGGTGGTAAGGTATTTAAATTTCCTGCCTTGTTTTTTAGTGCGTTGATAATAAGGGAGACTTCGTATGGGTTAGTCGGAGCTAGGAACAGTGTGCTCGGGTAGTTACCGGTGAGGTAGTCATTTGGTGGGGTATCTGAGCTTGGGATTTTATTGGCAAGGTTTTGTCCTATAGTGGAGAAGAAATCATTGAGTCTGTTTGCTGTTTCTGTTGGTGGGAGTTGGGGTTCATCTGATTTTGCTAATTTTATTTCGCTATTTCGTGATATCTTTTTTGTTCCCAGAATTTCTGATAGGGTTTTCCAGGTCTTTTTTATATCACCTCGTAAGTTGGATAATCTGTTCTCATAATACAATTTTTTTGCCCTTCTTATCAGGCTGGTTAGGATTGACAAGTAACGTTTTGTTTGGTCTCTGGTTATGTGACCCATTCTGTACTGTTTTTCATATTGGTGTTTTGTATTTATGGATTTGAGAATGCTGGGTGTTAGCCAGGGACTGTTCAGTCTCTTAGCTGTCATCTGTTTAGTTTTTTTAGGGCAGTGCTTATTATAGTTTTAATAACATACATGTTATTAAAGCATAACATGTATATATTTAGTACAACTTACGACGTTTTCATGTATTTTATGATTGTTCATGGTTCAACAAGTTAAGCAGTATTGTATTATATTTCCCTACAATATATTGGGGCACCAAACATTCACGGTTTTTCAACATTCGCGAGGCTCTTGATCCCCTAACCCTCGCGAATGTTGAGAGACACCTGTAAATCCAATTAATTCATTCCAGAGACCCAGAAGTATCAACAACAATTTTTTTTTTTACTTAAAAGATAGATTTACATGCACAAAAGAATAAACATTCAACATGACAGTTACCTTTATTGAAGGCTGTTGTTGATGAATGGAAGACAGGGAGGAGGAGAGAGGGAAGAGAGGTTATTGTTTGGAAGGGGAATCTTCCTCCATAAGGACTCTAGGTCACTTCAGGGGTCACTTCCCTAGCATAAATATAGATTTACATGCAGGAAAAATGCCAAATAAATGTAAAGCACTAATAAAATGTATAAATGAACATTGGTAATAGAGGTAGTTGATGAGTGGAACGGTCTGCCTAGTAGGGTGATCGAAGCTAAAACATTGGGTAGTTTCAAATTTAGGTTAGATAAATACATGAGTGAGAGGGGTTGGTTTGAATCGGTCTTGCACCTGAGCTTATTGCTTGGGTAGCATTTGTTCTGTTAGTGGGTTGGATTTGTGAAGGACCAGCCTAGTATGGGCCAGCAGGCCTCTTGTGTTCTTATTGGAGACTTGTTTGTGTGAGGGAGGGATGACAAGTTTATTGTTGGAGAATATGACACTAATATCAACTCTACGGCTTATTTATCTATCACAATTCAACTAATATGACATAATAAACAATATTAATAACATAGAAACATGGAATATACTCTAGAATGAATAAAATAAGTCATATCCGCTAGGAATTTTTATTGACCTAAGAAAAGCGTTTGACACAGTAGACCACAGCATCTTACTCCACAAACTTGACCACTATGGTATAAGAGGCCATGTGCTTGCATATTTTAAATCCTACCTTTCTAATAGGTATCAGTATGTCACCATTAAAGACACAGCCTCATCAATACTGCCACTTGATACTGGAGTTCTGCAGGGAAGTGTCCTTGGACCCCTGCTCTTCCTCATTTACATCAATGATCTTCCAAGCATATCCCAGCACCTGAAACCCATTCTCTTTGCTGACGACACAACTTATGTCATCTCCCACCCTAATCTTGCCACCCTCAACACCATTGTTAACAAAGAGCTGCTCAAAATATCGACTTGGATGACAGCCAATAAACTTAAACTTAACACTGGCAAAACCTACTGTATTATGTTTGGTAGCAGAGCAGGTGTTGCGCAACTTAACATTAAGATCGACAACACTCTAATTGCCAGACATAATGAGGGCAAATTCCTTGGCCTATACCTCGACAACAACCTAAATTTCAGCACCCCTATCCAACACATAACAAAAAAGTATCCAAAACTGTGGGGGATCCTCTCCAAGATACGATACTACGTGCCGCAAACTGCCCTTCTCACACTTATACATGTATATATTCACTTATATATCCATACCTCACCTATGCTATCTGTGCTTGGGGTTCAACTGCAGTAACACACCTAAAGCCAATAATAACCCAACAAAAAGCCGCAGTAAGAATAATCACTAATTCCCATCCCTGGCAACACACCCCCCAACTCTTCATAGATCTAAACTTACTCCCTGTTCAGAACATCCACACTTACTACTGTGCAATTTATATCTACAGGACCTTAAATTCCAATATTAACCTTTCTTGATAGTTGTGACAGGATCCACAGGCATAACACCAGACACAAACATCTCTATGACATTCCCCGTGTTTGACTAAACCTTTACAAAAATTCAGTGTATTTCAAAGGACCTGAAATCTGGAACACCCTACCTGAAAACTCTAGAACTGCAAACACATTCAACACTTTCAAAACTACAGTTAGAAAACATCTTATCTCCCTGATACACCCCGACAACTAACTACATGATAACCACCTGGTGGTTCACAATTACACTCACTCACCCACTGACTATAAACCCAGAAATACTAATCTTAATCTTAAAATAATAAATCCTAACTAGTCATAAGTTTGCCTATGATACTCCAGTATAGACACTTTGTATTGTGCCAAAACAAAAGCATTCATATTTCTAAACTCACAAATTATGATGTAGTCACTTAGCCTTAATACCATAATCTGTAAGGATTTAATGTTAAGAATTAATCTAAGCCTGCCCGAAATGCCTAGCCATGCTAGGTGTCCTAGTGGCCCCCTCTGTAATTAGTATTTTATCACATGTAAACCACACAATACCCAAAACCTGTAAACCTCACATTGTAACCCTTATAGAGAATAAAGTTGAATTGAATTGAATTACGTATGTCACGAGAGGTGTTGTGTTGTGTTGTTGTTGGGTGTATAAGGGCCACCGAGAGTAAGCCATCCATAATGGTAGTGAAGCAGCAGCTGAGGCGGTGGTGTTTTCTGTAGCCCTATATAACTCCAACAACATTGGAGGAGTTGGTAGAATCGCTGAATCACTAAAGAAGGAACCCTCTACCACCATCAATACGACCTTCTACCACTATTACAACTGTTACCATCATCACTACTACCTTCTACCACCATCACTACTGCCATCAACCACTATCACAACTGCTTACACTCTACCACCACCACCTTTGTATTTTTCTACAAACTTTTTCATAAATTATGTGTTTCTCACATTCTTTACCAAAGGGCTGGCACTAGAAACTTTCTTTGGAGCCATGGTAGCTTATTTAGCTCTTGCAAGCACTAAAATCAATTAAATATTATGAAATATTTCGTAGGAGCATGTGAGGGGACTGTCGCTCACTGGTAAACAATGGCACACTGGCTGGGAAGGCAGGCCCAGGCGGCTCAGAGCGTGAGTACCTGTCCCGGACGAAGGACGATTAGCGAGTTAACGGACCATTTGCGAGCCAATGTTTAGACGAAATAATGGGACTATTTCCGAAATGGACGACTTTCAGGCCGGACGATTATTGAGGGACCACTGTAATTGAAAACTACTTCAGTGGTGAAATGCTGTAAAGTGGGGCCTGCCTGTATATTTTACCTTGTGAAAGCTTTCAAGGGAAAATGCCCTGATTCATTTGAAGAGATCTTGATCCATTGAATTTGTGCTTCCCCCTCCTTGGATCAAACTTGATTACCTCCCATTCCCCAAAATGGCCTTTGTAGATTTAAAATTTTTAAGTGAATATAATATGTAAAAATTATGTATTTTTTGTATTTCAGACGTTAATGTTCAATGACTTGTTCTTCTACACTATCAAGCAAAACCGCTGGTTAAAAGTTACAAGTCCAGGAGGCCCGGCTCCCAGGTCTGGCCACCAGGCTGTTGCTGTCTCTCAGGTATGTTACTGGTGACTAATGCTGGAGGTCTGGCTCCCAGGTCTGGTCACCAAGCTTTTGCTATCTCCCAGGTGTGTTACTAGTGACCAGTGCTGGAGGTCTGGCTCCGAGGTCTGGCCACCAAGCTGTTGCTGTCCCCCAGGTATGTTACTTGTAACTAGGGCCGGAGGTCTGGCTCTGAGGTCTGGCCACCAAGGTGTTGCTGTCTCCCAGGTACATTAATAGTGACTAGTGCCAGAGGTCTGGCTCTGATTTCTGGGCACTAAGCTGTTGCTGTCTCCCAGGTATGTTAATAGTAACTAGTCCTAGGGGTCTGGTTCGAAGGTCTGGCCACCAAGCTGTTACTCTTTCAGGTATGTGATGAGAATAATGTCCAGTGGTTAACCCTTCAACTGTCCAAACATAGATCTACGTTTGCACTGTTAGTGTTCTGAACGTAGATCTACGTTTTATTTTACATGCTTTCAAATGTAAAAAAATATAGATCTACGTTCGGAGCGCTAGCAATGCAAACGTAGATCTACGTTTGGACAGTTTAAGGGTTAATAAGGTTTTCTCATATAAAGTGGACCCTGCTTAAGAACCTAGGTAGGGATAGGAGGAATGTTATGCTGTACAAAGAATATGTTGAGCTCATTGCATTTTCCTATAGAAACTTATGATATAACTTGACATTATGAAAATATCCAGTGAAGTATCAATTGACTTTTGTTGTGTTAACCCTTTCAGGGTCCAAACCGTAGATCTATGCCAAAATTTTAGCGGCGTCAAATTTAGTGGGAGAAGGCTGGTAGGCCTACATCTGAGAGAATGGGTCTGGGTGGTCAGTATGCACACTATAGAAAAAATCTGGACGCCCGCATGGCATTGTGGGAACACCGGCAAAGTAGCTTTGTACATCATGCCTGGCGGCAAGGAAGCTCTCACTCCCCACTCACTCTCCGGGCGAATTCTGACTCTCCTCTTCACAACTTAGTTCTAAGACTGATGGAAGTGGAGCTGAAGAGGAATTGTACCATATGGTACCATTGTACCATATGGTACAATGGTACCATATGGTACAATGGTGCCATGTCATACAGTGGTATCATATGGTACAATGTGCCATATGGTACATTGTACCATATGGTACAGGGTACAGGGACCCTAATGGAAATAAGTCTGTCTGACTTTTTTGGGTTATCCTAGGTTCTCCAAACATATGCTGCTAAGTATGATATTCTGTGTAACTTTATTCATGTATAACTAAATAAACTTACTTATGATGCTACATGCACTTGAGTAAGTTTATTCAGGTGTACAGAAATACAATTACATAGATTATCATACATAGCAACATAGTACATATAAAATCCTAGGATAACCCAAAAAAGTCATGGTGACTTATTTCCATAGGGATCCCTGTAGTTGTACCATATGGTACCCTGTACCATATGGTACCCTGTACCATATAGCACCCTGTACCATATAGCACCCTGTACCATATGGTACCTTGCACCATATGTTATCCTGTACCATATGTTATCCTGTACTGTATGGTACCCTATATCATATAGTACAAAGTACCATATGGTACCCTGTAACATATGATACCATATACCATATGATCAGTAGGACGTGTTGGTGGCAGCAGGCACCAGCCAAGACTGAGTGGCGACACAAGCTAGCTATTGACTCGGCAGTTTCCAAGACAAAGCACTCTCATCCACTTCAAATAATGTGTCGAGTTCCTGTACATTTGTAAATATATAATAGAACATTAATATTTCCCATAAAAATTAATGGAAATACAATTAATCCATTCCAAACAAAAATATTCGCAAAAGAAAATAATTTTTTTAACAGTTATGTAAGTATTACATACCTTTATTGAAGGCTAATGCTGGCTTCTGGAAGATAGGGAGGAGGAAAGAGGGAGGAGTTAGTGTTTAAAAGGGGAATCCCCCTCCATAAAGACTTTAGGTAGCAAAGCCTTCTCTGGGGTTACTTCCCTTCTATGTCTTTTATTGCCACTAGGACCAGCTTGAGAGTAACACAAAATAACTGTCCAGAGTGCTCTGTTTCTGGCATCTCTTTAAGATTTCCCTGAAGTGGGACAGGGCTTTGTCACTAAACATGTTGCAGATATGGCTTGTTTCAGCTTTGTCAGGGTGGTATTTTTCTACAAAAGCTTGCACCCTAGTCGACATTGCACACACCTCTTTAACCCCTTCAGGGTCCAAGGCCAAAATCTGAAGTGGTGCTCCAGTGTCCAAGAAATTTTGAAAAAAAAAAAAAATTATTTTTTCTTACAGAATTAAAGAGTGTATTTTTTGTGAAGGTAATAAGACAAAATTTTTTTTTTCTGATCAGTACTTACTGAGATACAGCGGCGGGAAGTTGACCCAAAATGACCGGGTGGCAGCAACTTCGGTGACTTCCACAAAATCCCATTTTTTTATTTTATGTTTTTTATGCTTTTTTTCTTTTCTTTTCTAATTTTTTTCTTTTTCTAATAACATTTGTGGCCTGCGAGACCAGTATAATGTATATTGTATAAGTGTACACTCATTGTATTCAACACAATAACTGCACTAATTTGTTTATCATTATATTGCTTACAAAACTTGTTTACAAGTTTATTGTAAACAAAATGATGAAAATATTGGTGCGGTTGTGTTGAATACAACGGTACCATATAGTACCATATGGTACAATGGTGCCATAGGGTGCAATTGTACCATATGGTACAATGGCACCATATGATGCAATGGTACCATATGGTACAATGGCACCATATGATACAATGGTACCATATGATACAATGGTACCATATGGTACAATAGTACCATATGGTACAATGGCACCATTTGGTACAATGGTACCATATGGTGCAATGGCACCATATGATACAATGGTACCATATGATACAATAGTACCATATGGTACAATGGTACCATATGGTGGAAATAAATGGTATAAAATACCGACACAATGGCAATATAAACACAAATGCAGTATAATGTGATCCTTTATTGACTACGTTTTGCCCACACAGTGGGCTTTTTCAAGTCACAAACAGAACTACCTGGGGTGGAAGGAATGCGAGTATTTATAGTCCGGCTGAGGTCAGGTGAAGAATGCTGCATCTGATGATGTACCGAGTTGGGTTGTAGAGTCTAAAAACTTGGGTAGCTTGGAAAGGAGACTGGACAAGTTTGTGAGCAGACCTTCTACAGTGTTCTTATGTGGGATAGCGATGAAGAAGTTTCTTGGCAAGTGGTTCAGCTATGTTATAGAAGCCACTATTCTGGTTGAAGTTGTCGGATATAGAAATAAGTGATGATTCCAGGATTCTTCGGTATTGGGTGTTGTCTTCTGTGGCGATAAGTCAAGACTTATCGCCACAGAAGACAACACCCAATACCGAAGAATCCTGGAATCATCACTTATTTCTATATCCGACAACTTCAACCAGAATAGTGGCTTCTATAACATAGCTGAACCACTTGCCAAGAAACTTCTTCATCGCTATCCCACATAAGAACACTGTAGAAGGTCTGCTCACAAACTTGTCCAGTCTCCTTTCCAAGCTACCCAAGTTTTTAGACTCTACAACCCAACTCGGTACATCATCAGATGCAGCATTCTTCACCTGACCTCAGCCGGACTATAAATACTCGCGTTCCTTCCACCCCAGGTAGTTCTGTTTGTGACTTGAAAAAGCCCACTGTGTGGGCGAAACGTAGTCAATAAAGGATCACATTATACTGCATTTGTGTTTATATTGCCATGGTACCATATGGTACAATGGCACCATATAATACAGTGGTACCATACAATACAATGGTACCATATGGTACAATGGTACCATATGGTACAATGGCACCATTTGGTACAATGGTACCATATGATACAATGGCACCATATGATACAATGGTACCATATGATACAATGGTACCATATGGTACAATGGCACCATTTGGTACAATGGTACCATATGGTGCAATGGTACCTTATGGTACCATATAGTGTAATGGTACCATATAATGCAATGGTACCATATGGTACATTGTACCATACAATACAATGATACCATATGGTTCATTGTACAATATGGTACTACTGTATATAGTACTGTTGTATTCAACACAATAAACATACTAATATTTTCATTATTATTTTGTTTACAATAATTGTTTACAACAAAAATATGCAAAAATGTTGTATATTAGTAATGTTCTATTATATATTTACAGTGTGCAGGAACTTGAAGTGTTCCTTGAGGTGGATGACAAAGTACTTTGTCTCGGAAACTGCGGAGTCAGTAGCTAGCTTGTGTCGCCACTCACTCAGTCTTGGCTGGTGTCTCATGCCACCAACACCTATTGACCATATGGTACACGGTATCATATGTTACAGGGTACCATATGGTACATTGTTCTATATGGTATAGGGTACCATGCAGTACAGGATAGCATATGGTGCAGGGTACCATATGGTACAGGGTACCATATGGCACAGGGTACCATATGGTACAGGGTACCATACAGTACAGGACACCATATGGTACAGATACAGGGATAACTATGGAAACAAGTCACCCTGACTTTTTTGGGTTATCCTAGGATTTTATACGTATGCTGCTATGTATGATAATCTATGTAATTGTATTTCTGTACACCTGAATAAACTTACTTAAGTGCATGTGGCATCATAAGTAAGTTTATTTAGTTATATACAAATAAAGTTACATAGAATATCATACTTAGCACCATATGTTTGGAGAACCTAGGATAACCCAAAAAAGTCAGACAGACTTATTTCCATTAGGGTCCCTGTACCCTGTACCATATGGTATAATGTACCATATGGTACAATGTACCATATGGTACAATGTACCATATGGTACATTGTACCATATGGTACCACTCTACCATACAATACCATTGTACCATATACCATTGTATGACATGGCACCATTGTACCATATGGCACCATTGTACCATATGGCACAATGGTACTATATGGTTCAAAACCATAGAATTCGTCTTCAGCTCCACTTCCATCAGTCTTAGAACTTTAAGTTGTGAAGAGGAGAGTCAGAATTCGCCCGGAGAGCGAGTGGGGAGTGAGAGCTTCCTTGCCGCCAGGCACAGTGAACAAAGCTAATTTGCCGATGTTCCCACAATGCCATGCGGGTGTCCAGATTTTTTCTATGGTGTGCACACTGACCACCCAGACCCATTCTCTCAGATGTAGGCCTACCAGCCTTCTCCCGCTAAATTTGACGCCGCTAGAATTTTGGCGTAGATCTACGGTTTGGACCCTGAACGTAAAGCCGTAGATCTACGGGACGGACCCTGAAAGGGTTAATCTCTGAAGAAGGCACCTCCTTCGCTCCCTCTTTGTCCTCCTCTGAAGCAAGTTTCTCAGATGCAGTATGTTGCTGTTTGAGATGAAGCTTTTGCAGCTCTTCAGTGGTTAGCTCTTCCCTGTGGTCCTCCACCAACTCTTCCACATCCTGGCCACTCACCTCCAACACCAGGGACTTCCCCAGTGCCACATTAGAGCCCACAGGGTCAGCAGGGTCAGGGTCAGCCTCAAACTCTTCAAAATCCCTCTCTTGGACACAATCTGGCCACAATTTTCTCCAAGCTGAGTTCAAAGTCCTGGAAGTCACTCCCTCCCAAGCCTTACCTATAAGGCTTATGCAATGGAGGATAGTGAAGTGATTCCTCCAGAACTCCCTTAGGGTCAACTGAGTGTCCGAGGTCACTTCAAAGCACTTTTGAAACACTTCTTTTGTGTAGAGTTTTTTTGAAGTTAGAAATGATCTGCTGGTCCATGGGCTGGAGGAGAGGAGTGGTGTTAGGAGGCAAGAACTTCATTGTGATGAAACTGAAATCCCTAAACACTTGGTCTTCCAAGTCTGGAGGATGTGCAGGAGCATTGTCCAGTAACAGGAGGCACTTGAGTGGCAATCTTTTTTCCAGGAGGTATTTTTTCACACTTGGGCCAAACACATCATTAACCCACTCTTTGAAAATTTGCCTTGTGGCCCATGCCATATGATTAACTTTCCACATCACACACAATCTATTCTTCATGACATTGTTTTTCTTGAACACTCTTGGATTTTCTGAGTGATACACGAGTAAAGGCTTCACTTTGAAATACCCATGAGCATTACCACACAACTAAAGAGTAAGCCTGTCTTTCATAGGCTTGTGTCCTGGCAGTGCCTTTTCCTCCTGGGTAATGTAGGTCCTGTTTGGCATTTTCCTCCAAAACAGGCCTGTTTCGTCACAATTGAACACTTGTTGGGGTTCGAATCCTTCAGCCGTTACATAGTCCTGGAATTCATGAACATACTTTTCAGCTGCACATTTGTCCGAACTTGCTGCCTCACCATGACTTACAACACTGTGTATGCCACTACGCTTCTTGAATCTATCAAAACATTCTTTGCTGGCCCTAAATTCACAAACTGCAGCACTTGTTCCAGGCATTTTCTTTGCAGGATCTTCATGCATCTGCTTTGCCTTCTCACAAATGATCGACTCCACAACACTGTCTCCCACTAATTCTTTTTCCTTAATCCACAATAATAATAACTTTTCCATCTCTTCCATTATCAGTGTCCTTTGTTTACTTGGAAAAGTTACTCCTTTTGCAACATTAGCATCTTTGATTTGTTCTTTCTTTTCCATGATGGATGTAATTGTTGATTTATTCTTGCTGTATATTCTGGGAAGTTCCATCACCTTCATACCACTCAAATTTTTCTATCACTTCACACTTAAATTCCATGGTGTTTCTCACTTTCTTTACCACAGGAACTTTACTAGGAACTTTCTTTGGAGCCAACTTTACTTATTTCACAGTTGCACTGCAAGAAAAACCACTAAAATCAATGGTAAACAAACAAAATGTTTGGATGTACGAGCAGAAGCTTCCTCAGCCACCAAGAGACAAAGCCAAACTGAAGCGCAAGCTGCCTCAGCCGGCGGATGGACGCATCCTAAATGGTCAATAACCGGGCACCGAAAAACCCGCCGCTAACCGAGTTGCCTGATAACCAAACTGGCCGATAAGTGGGGGTCCAGTGTATGTGTATACAGTCGAACCTCGGTACTTGAACAGCTCCTTACTCGAAGAATTTCGTATTCGAACACCTTTTTCTGTAAAAAAATTGCTCAGTAATCAACCGTTTGCTCAGCACTCGACCAAACAAACACAACCTACTAAAACTGTGCTGTAAACTATTTTGTGTTTCTTCATATTTTTTGGTGTATTTTTTTATATTGTTTGTATAAATAAGTCACTATAGGGCCTAAGAAGATTAGTGATAACTGCCAACCAAAAAGAAAATTGGTTAGGAAAAATTCATTAGGTACTAGAACAGATTGGCACTCGAACAGCCTTCTGGAATGAATTAATAATAATAATAATAATAATAATAATAATAATAATAATAATATTAATAATAATAATAATAATAATAGGTTGGTAGACAGCAACCACCCAGGGGGGTACTACCGTCCTGCCAGGTGAGTGTAAAACGAAAGCCTGTGATTGTTTTACATGATGGTAGGATTGCTGGTGTCTTTTGTCTGTCTCATAAATATGCAAGATTACAGGTACGTCTTGCTACTTCTACTTCTACTTACACTTAGGTCACACTACACATACATGTACATGTTTATTTATACACACTCATCTGAGTTTTCTTTGATTTTATCTTAATAGTTCTTGGGCCTATTACTTTTCCTTTCATATCCATGGAGAAGTAGAATAAGAATCTTTCCTCCGTAAGCCATGCGTGTTGTAAAAGTCAACTAAAATGCCAGGAACCATGGGCTAGTAACCCCTTTTCCTGTAATAATTACTAAAAAGAATAAGAAGAAAATTGTCAAAGTGGGAAGTCTGAATGTGCGTGGATGTTGTGCAAATGATAAGAAAGAGATGACTGTGGATGTTATGAATGAGAAGAAGCTGGATGTCCTGGCTTTAAGTGAAACAAAGCTGAAGGGGGTTGGAGAATTTCAGTGGAGAGGAATAAATGGGATTAGGTCAAGGGTTTCAAATAGAGTTAGAGCTAAAGAAGGAGTAGCAATGATGTTGAAGGATAAGTTATGGCAGGTAAAGAGGGACTATAAATGTATTAATTCAAGGATTATGTGGAGTAAAATAAAGGTTGGATGTGAAAAGTGGGTTATAGTAAGCATATATGCACATGGAGAAGAGAGAAGTGTAGAGGAGAGAGAGAGATTTTGGGAAATGTTGAGTGAATGCGTGGGGAGTTTTGAACCAAGTGTGAGAGTAATGGTGGTTGGGGATTTCAATGCTAAAGTGGGCAAAAATGTTGTGGAGGGAGTAGTAGGTAAATTTGGGGTGCCAGGGGTAAATGAAAATGGGGAGCCTTTAATTGAGCTATGTGTAGAAAGAGATTTGGTAATAAGTAATACATATTTTATGAAGAGGAGGATAAATAAACATACATGTACATGGTATGATATAACACGTAATGAAAGTTGTTTGTTAGAATATGTATTGGTGGATAAAAGGTTGATGGGTAGGCTCCAGGATGTACATGTTTATAGAGGGGCAACTGATATATCGGATCATTATTTAGTTGTAGCTACAGTTAGAGTAAGAGGTAGATGGGAAAACAGGAAAATGGCAACAACAAGCAAGAGGGAGGCAAAAGTGCATAAACTAAGGGAGGAGGAAGTTCTGGTGAGATATAAGCAACTATTGGCAAGTATGAGTAATGGGGGGGTTGAAGAGGGTTGGAATAGTTTTAAAAATGCAGTATTAGAATGTGGGGTAGAAGTTTGTGGTTATAGGAGGGTGGGTGCAGGAGGAAAGAGGAGTAATTGGTGGAATGATGAAGTAAAGGGTGTGATAAAAGTGAAAAAGTTTGCTTATGAGAGGTTTTTACAAAGCAGAAGTGTTATTAGAAGAGTAGAGTATATGGAGAGTAAAGGAAAGGTGAAGAGAGTGGTGAGAGAGTGCAAAAGGAGAGCAGATGATAGAGTGGGAGAGACACTGTCAAGGAATTTTAATGAAAATAAGAAAAAATTTTGGAGTGAGTTAAACAAGTTAAGAAAGCCTAGAGAACGAATGGATTTGTCAGTTAAAAACAGAGTAGGGGAGTTAGTAGATGGGGGAGATGGAGGTTTTGGGTAGATGGCGAGAATATTTTGAGGAACTTTTAAATGTCGACAAAGAAAGGGAAGCGGTAATTTCATGCACTAGCCAGGGAGGTATACCATCTTTTAGGAGTGAAGAAGAACAGGATGTGAGTGTGGGGGAGGTGCATGAGGCATTATGTAGAATGAACGGGGGTAAAGCAGCTGGAACTGACGGGATCATGACAGAAATGTTAAAAGCAGGGGGGGATATAGTGTTGGAGTGGTTGGTATTTTTGTTTAATAAATGTATGAAAGAGGGGAAGGTACTTAGGGATTGGCAGAGAGCATGTATAGTCCCTTTATATAAAGGGAAGGGGGACAAAAGAGATTGTAAAAATTATAGAGGAATAAGTTTACTGAGTATACCAGGAAAAGTGTACAGTAGGGTTATAATTGAAAGAATTATGTAGAGGTAAGACAGAATGTAGGATTGCGGATGAGCAAGAAGGTTTCAGAGTGGGTAGGGGATGTGTAGATCAAGTGTTTACATTGAAGCATATATGTGAACAGTATTTAGATAAAAGTAGGGAAGTTTTTATTGCATTTATGGATTTAGAAAAGGCATATGATAGAGTAGATAGGGGAGCAATGTGGCAGATGTTGCAAGTACAGTGGTTCCTCAATAATCGTCCATAATCCGTTCCTGGAAGTGGAACTATTATCGAAATGGATGATTTACGAATCAATTTTCCCCATAAGAAATAATGTAAATTCAATTAATCCATTCCTGACACCCAGAAGTATTAAAACAAAAATTTTTTTTACATGAAGTATAGATGTAGTACATAAACAATACAGTGGCACATGATGAATTAAACATTAACAGAATAACACTTACCTTTATTGGCGATTCTTCTTTGTGTATGGAAGACTGGAGAAGGAAACTGATTGGATGAATTACTGTTTGGAAGGAGAATCCCCTTCCATCAACACCTCAGGTACCAATTGCTTTTCTGGGGTTACTTCTCTTCTCTGTTTCTTAATGCCACTAGGACCACCTTGAGAGTCACTGGAGTCCTGTCTCGCAAAAAAACTGTCCAGAGAGCTCTGTGTCTGGCGTCTCTTTAAAACTTCCCTAAAATGGGCCAAGACTCTGTCACTGTACAAGTTGCTGATATGGCTTGCAACATCCTTCTCTGGGTGATGTTTCTCCATAAATCTTTCCATCCTACCCCACATTTCAAAAATCTCCTTAATTTCTGAAGAAGGCACCTTCGTCCATCTCTCTGCCTCCTCCTCTGCAGCAAGATTCTGAGCTGCGATCTGTTGCTCTTCCTGCTGAAGCTCTTGCAGCTCCTCAGTGGTTAGCTCTTCGTTGTGGTCCTCCACCAACTCTTCTACATCCTCCAAACTCACATCCAACCCCATGGAACTCCCCAGTGCCACAATGGATTTAACAACTGACATAGGCTCATCAGGGTCAGCCCCAAACCCTTCAAAATCCCTCTTGTGGACACAATCTGGCCACAATTTTCTCCAAGCAGAGGTCAAAGTCCTGGTAGTCACTCCCTCCCAAGCCTTACCTATAAGGCTTACGCAATGGAGAATACTGAAATGTTCTTTCTAAAAATCTCGTAGGGTCAAGTGAGTGTCTGAGGTCACATTCAAGCACCTTTCAAACATTGCTTTGGTGTAGAGTTTTTTAAAGTTTGCAATGACCTGCTGGTCCATGGGCTGGAGGAGAGGAGTGGTATTCGGGGGCAAGAACTTTACTGTGATGAACCCAAACTCCTTCAGAATTAGGTCATCCAAGTTTGAAGGATGAGCAGGTGCATTGTCCATTACTAGGAGGCACTTGAGATCCAATTTCTTTTCCAGGAGGTAATTCTTCACACTAGGGCCAAACACTTCATTGAACCACTCTACAAAAATTTCCCTCATGACCCATGCCTTACTATTAGATTTCCAAAACACACACAATTTACTCTTCATAACATTGTTTTTCTTGAAAACTCTGGGATTTTCAGAATTGTACACTAGTAACGGCTTCACTTTGAAATCCCCACTAGCATTAGCACAGAACATGAGCGTCAGCCTGTCTTTCATAGGCTTGTGTCCTGGCAGCGCCTTTTCTTCCTGAGTAATGTAGGTCCTCTTTGGAATTCTCTTCCAAAAGAGGCCTGTTTCATAACAATTGAACACTTGTTCAGGTTTCAGTCCTTCGCTGTTTATGTACTCCTTGAATTCATGCACATATTTTTCAGCCGCCTTGTGGTCCGAACTGGCAGCCTCACCATGCCTTACCACACTGTGTATGCCAGTATGCTTCATAAATCTCTCAAACCAGCCTTTGCTGGCCTTAAATTCACTCACATCATCACTAGTTGCAGGCAATTTCTTTACCAAATCGTCATGCAACTGCCTAGCCTTTTCACAAATAAGCAACATCATAAGACTATCTCCTGCTAATCGTTTCTCATTTATCCACACCAATAATAACTTCTCAACATCTTCGAGTACTGGTGATCTCATTTTTGTCAGCATATTTACCCCCTTTGCAACAACAGCGTCCTTGATTTCCTTTTTCTTGGCTATGATGGAAGATATGGTTGTACGGGATTTGTTATACATCCTGGCCAGTTCGCCCACACGTACGCCACTATCATATTGTTCAATGATGTTTTTCTTAAATTCAATCATATTTCTCACCTTCTTTACCAAAGGCTTGGCACTAGGAGCTTTCTTTGGAGCCATGGTAGCTTATTTACCACTTAAATAATTTGCAAGCACTAAAATAAATGGAATATTATGAAATATTTCGCTGGAGCACGTGAGGGGACCGTTGCTCACTGGTAAACAATGGCACACTGGCTGGGAAGGAAAGGCTGAGGCAGCTCGAGGCGGCTCAGAGCGTGAGTACGCGTCCGGGACGAAGGACTATTAGCGAGTTACCGGACCATTTGCGAGCCAATACTTTGACGAAAAAACAGGACTATTTCCGAAATGGACGACTTTCAGGCCGGACGATTATTGAGGGACCACTATACGTATATGGAATAGGTGGTAAGTTACTAAATGCTGTAAAGAGTTTTTATGAGGATAGTGAGGCTCAGGTTAGGGTGTGTAGAAGAGAGGGAGGCTACTTCCCAGTAAAAGTAGGTCTTAGACAGGGATGTGTAATGTCACCATGGTTATTTAACCCTTTGAGGGTCGACAGGCCCTCTCCGAGACTTGTTCTCAGGGTCGGCCAAATTTAAAAAAAAAAAATTATTTTTCTTATGAAAAGATAGAGAATCTTTTCTCGATCATAATTACACCAAAAGTATGAAATTTGATGGAAAACTTATGGAATTATGCCCTCGTGAAGTTAGCGGTCTCTACGATGTTTATGCATCGGCGATTTTGCCCACTTTGAGCTGTATTTTTGGCAATTCCAATGTGCTAGTCGACAAAAATTATAACTATTTTGCTGGAACTCTATTTTTTTGTATTGAATGAGTATAAGAAACCACCCATTTACAGATTTCAATTATCCAATAAAGTGGTCAGAATTTAGCAGTTTTGCCAATTTCACACAAATTTCAAAAGATGCCAATTTCCAAATAGGGTCCAGAATAAGCAAGAAAGACATTCCTGGCACTAAAATAACAAGTTCTCTGTTCGTTAGTCACATCCCCAGGCCCCGCTTATATTCCGTTGGCTTTCCACTTTGAATTATTATTCTTACAAAAAATAGAAGATTTACTGTTATGCAGACTACTGCATTAGTGTAGAAATGGTATAAATAATATCAGGACACTTGTGAAAGAATATTAGACTCACCAGCTGACGTGTATTGGACGCTTGGCATGATTTGTTTACTTTCGAACTTTGGTAAAAATCGAGTATTTCTGCTAATTTGAGCTCAATTTCAAGGTACTTTTCATTGTAAAACCAGTCAAAATCATCTCATTTTCTGTAATATGTCTTCCATTCTAGAAAATGAGACCAAGAAAACTAGAATACAACAATAAATACCATACGAAAATACAGTGCAAAGTCGCTGTTTTATTCCAAAAACACGATCAAAGTTTTTTTTTTTCTCATTATGCACTGTGTGCTGCAGGATTCTTTTTATACTGCACACACTGACCACATAGACCCATTCTTTCATATGTACACCTACCAACTTTCTCCCACTAGATTTGAGGGCGCTAGAGTTTAGGCATACTAGTACGTCATAAACCCTGGGTCGTAAGCCGTACTAGTACGGCCGAAATCCCCAAAGGGTTAATATATTTATTGATGGGGTTGTAAAAGAAGTAAATGCTAGGGTGTTCAGGAGAGGGGTGGGATTAAATTATTGGGAATTAAATACAAAATGGGAATTGACACAGTTGCTTTTTGTTGATAATACTGTGCTTATGGGAGATTCTAAAGAAAAATTGCAAATGTTAGTGGATGAGTTTGGGAGAGTGTGTAAAGGTAGAAAGTTGATAGTGAACATAGAATAGAGTAAGGTGATGAGGGTATCAAATGATTTAGATAAAGAAAATTGGATATCAAATTGGGGAAGAGGAGTATGGAAGAAGTGAATGTTTTCACATACTTGGGAGTTGACGTGTCGGCGGATGGATTTATGAAGGATGAGGTTAATCATTATAAAGATGATTACCCTCGACCCATGATTTTGAGCAACTTACCTGATGAAGAAGATTGGATACCACCAGAACCCTTCTATGTATACTGAGAAAATCATCGCCCCCAATTAGGGAGACATCTTAAATAACTTTCTAACGTAAAATTATGCTATTGACTATTGTTGGACACCACCATTAAGAAGCTATTGTCACGAACTTATAAACTGGCCAGAAAAATATTGCCTTTTTTGTTGTATAAATATCCGTTGTGCAATCGCGAAAAAAAAAAAAAAAAAAAAAAAAAAAAAAAAAAAAGCAATTGCAACTTGTATAATTACTACCAATTCAGAGTCATGTACTTATATACCTATTATATCTATGTGACTCTGATGGGTTAGTATTATACCCCTTAAAGAATATCTTATCAATTCACATACACTTTTTAAATTACACCAAAGTGGTTGGGCCACTTACCTTTTATATCCTACCTCTCCCCCCCTCCCACCCTTTTCCAATATTTCCATCCTTACCCATCCTTCTTCCTTACCCATCTTACCAAAGCTCTGGTTATCATCATCATCAGAAGAAGGTTAATCATAGAATTGATGAAGGAGAAACGGTGAGTGGTGTGTTGAGGTATATGTGGAGACAAAAAAATGTTATCTATGGAGGCAAAGAAGGGAATGTATGAATGTATAGTACTACCAACACTCTTATATGGGTGTGAAGCTTGGGTTGTGAATGCAATAGCAAGGAGGTGGTTGGAGGCAGTGGCGATGTCCTGTCTAAGGGCAATGTGTGGTATAAATATTATGCAGAAAATTCGGAGTGTGGAAATTAGGAGAAGGTGTGGAGTTAATAAAAGTATTAGTCAGAGGGCTGAAGAGGGGTTGTTGAGGTGGTTTGGTCATTTAGAGAGAATAGATCAAAGTAGAATGACATAGTGTATAAATCTGTAGGGGAAGGAAGGTGGGGTAGGGGTCATCCTCGAAAAGGTTGGAAGGAAGGGGTAAAGGAGGTTTTGTGGGCGAGGGGCTTGGACTTCCAGAAGGCGTGCATGAGCGTGGTATTTGGGACCTGATGATCTGTTGGAGTGTGAGCAGGGTAATATTTAGTGAAGGGATTCAGGGAAACTGGTTATTTTTATATAGCCAGACTTGAGTCCTGGAAATGGGAAGTATAATGCCTACACTCTAAAGGAGGGGTTCGGGATATTAGCAGCTTGGAGGGATATGTTGTGTATCTTTATACATATATGCTTCTAAACTGTTGTGTTCTAAGCATCTCTGCAAAAACAGTGATTATGTGTGGGTGAGGTGAAAGTGTTGAATGATTAAAGTATTTTCTTTTTGGGGATTTTCTTTCTTTTTGGGTCACCCTGCCTCGGTGGGAGACGGCCGACTTTAAAAAAAAAAAAAAAGTTATTGTATGAGGAAAAATGGTCATTGGAAGGGATAGTTGGCAGCCTGGAATCTGGTCATTGTTTGAGAGGCTGGTAGTTGTTAAGCATTGAGAGACAACCTAGTTTTTTGTTATTTAAAATTACATTAAGCAAGGGTTTACTCTAATGTACTGGTTAATCCTTTCACTCTCCAGAGCCTGAAATTAAAATTACTCCCAGTCTCAACTTTTTCCAAGAATAAATTATTGTTTCTTCTGAAATAGTAGAAAATCTTTTTCTGAAGGTAATGACACCAAAAATACAAAATTTGATGGAAAATTTACAGAATTACGCACGTGCAAAGTTAGTGGTTTCAGCGCAGATTTACACATTTTTAAGTCAATTCCATTGCTTCATTTATTTATTTATTTATTTTATGTCTTTGTGAACAGTACATTGAGATTTTGTATTTACAATAGTGGGTTGCAATGCAAAGAGAGTCTCTATTATGCCTAGGCATTATGGGCCAACTTGAGATTTAACATTTGACAAAATTCTTAGCTATTTTGCTAGTAATCCTTCCATTCTGTCAATTGATCACAAGAAACTACTCATTCAACTGTTACAACTATCCTATAAAGTGCTCAGAATTCAGTAATTTTATCAGTTTTACACAGAATTCAAAAAATATAAATTTTAAAAATAGAGTGACACTAAAATAATATTTCTTCTATTTACGTGTTAATCACATCCCCTAACCAGCCTGATAAGAAGGGCTAAAAAATTGTATTATGAGAACAGATTATTCAACTTAAAAGGTGATATAAAAAAAATTAAAAAAGACCTGGAAAACCCTATCAGAAATTCTAGGAACAAAAAAGATATCACAAAATAGCGCAGTTGAACTAACAAAACCAGATGAACCCCAACTCCCACCACCTGAAACAGCAAACAGACTCAATGATTTCTTCTCCACCAGAAAAAATCTTGCCAGTAAAATCCCAAGCTCAAATACCCCACCCAATGACTACCTCACTGGCAACTACCCGAACACACTGTTCCTAGCTCCGACTAACCCATATGAAGTCTCCCTTATTATCAACACACTAAAAAACAAGACAGGAGATTTAAATACCTTACCACCCTTTATATACAAAAAAGCATCACAAGTACTGTCGCCAATCATTGCAACACTCTTTAACCCTTTGACTGTCGCGGTCGTATATGTACGTCATAGGAGATACCGTGTTTGACGTATCTTTCTTCTTTCAACGTATCTATACGCATAAATTCTAGCGGCTTCAAATCAAGCAGGAGAAAGCTGGTAGGCCCACATGTGAGAGAATGGGTCTCCATGGTCAGTGTGCACCATATAAAAAAAATCGGGGAGCCAGTGGTGCATTGTGGGAATACCATTTCAGTCGTCCTTTTTCAGCATATCTAGCGGTAAGAAATATGTGACTTCCCTGCAAATCTGGGACTCTTCTCTTCCCAAGTGATGCTCTAACACAGATGGAAGTGTCAATGAAGATCAATTTCATGATTTCGAGGCGTTTGAGACCAAAAGCAATGGAGGAGGTGGAGGAAGAGGAGGAGGAAGAAGAGGAGGAGGAAGAAGAGGAGGAGGAAGAAGAGGAGGAGGAAGAAGAGGAGGAGGAAGGAAGGAGGAGGAGGAAGGAAGGAGGAAGAGGAAGGAAGGAGGGAGGAGGAGGAAGGAGGGAGGAGGAGGAAGGAGGGAGGAGGAAGAAGGAGGGAGGAGGAAGAAGGAGGGAGGAGGAAGAAGGAGGGAGGAGAAAGAAGGAGGGAGGAGGTGGGAGGGAGGAGGAGGAAGGAGGGAGGGAGGAAGAAGGAGGGAGGAGGAGGAAGAAGGGAGGGAGGAGGAGGGAGGAGGAGGAAGGAGGAGGAAGGTGGAAGGTGGAAGGAGGAAGAAGGTGGAAGGTGGAAGGTGGAAGGAGGAAGAAGGAAGAAGGAAGAAGAAAGAAGAAAGAAGAAGGAAGAAGGAAGAAGAAGGAAGAAGAAGGAAGAAGAAGAAGAAGAAGAAGAATAATAATAATACCTAATACCTAATAATATGTTCCCTTGAGGCATGAAAACAGTTCAGCCCATGACAGTGACAAGATAAGGGGAGATAACATCTGATAAGAGCTGACCTTTGATGAGTGTAAACGAGGGTGGAGGGAGGGGGGCAGCTGTCCATCTGTCAAGAGCCAGGAGGAGGAGGAGGAGGAGGAGATGACGACGAACAAACATTTGTCTGTCTATTTGTCTGTCTGCCAAACTCCCTGTCTGTCCGTCTAGCTCTGTCTCAGAGAGAGCCACAAGACTGTGTCATCATCACGTTTACTCACATCTTCAAGCAGAGTATAGCACTTTGTCTGGATTTTTGGGGTTATCCTAGGTAATTTACACTATGTATAGTTGTATTTATGTGTACCTGTGAGACAGAGATAGACAGAGAGAGAGAAAGAGAGACAGATTGAAAGAGATAGAATGAGGGAGAAAGGTAATTAGATAGAATGGAGGGGGAAGCAGCATCCGACCCCATTGTTTTGACAGGCGGTAGGGGGAGTGAGTAATGAGACAATATGTCACTTTGACAGCTGCCGACTCCTGACTCAAAACAATTATAAGCCACACACTCGCACACAAGACAAGCTTGCTGAAGGGTGATAATAGGAGTTTTATGAAAGTATCTAGTGACTATATATGTGTATATATATTATAGAAACCAGAAGCAAGAAGGGAAGGCAGGAATGAAGGAAGGACTAGATGAAAGGAAGGAAAAAAGTAATGAAGGACAGATGAAGGAATGTAGGAAGAGAGGTGGAATGCCCTCCAGGTAGCCTCCAGGTAGGAAAGGAATGAAGGAAATTAGGAAGGAATGATGACACACGACCATTTACCTAGGATAACTACATAACACAACTGCCTGCTAATACTTTGAAGAAAGCTGCTCAGACGAGGTGTTTTGTTTTTGCACATAAAAAAAAAATTCAACAAAAATGCACACACACTGATTTTATGTGTGAGAGTGTAAAACACCTCTGTGTATGACACCATGTTTTATGTGTGAGAGTGTAAAACACCACTGTGTATGACACCATGTTTTATGTGTGAGAGTGTAAAACACCACTGTGTATGACACCATGTTTTATGTGTAAGAGTGTAAAACACCATTGTGTATGACACCATGTTTCACAGAGTTCCACAAGCTGCAGAACTTCTAGGAGTATGTTCAGTGACTGTATATTGGTATATATATTATAGAACAATAGTAATAAACAATTTTTTGTATTGTTTGTTTTTGTAAACAAGTTTTGTAAACAATATATTGATAATTATGTTTGTGTGCTTATTGTGTTGTATACAACGAGTGTATATATGTACATTGCACCTTACTTTGGTCTCACAGGCCACATAAGTTATGTGAAAAAATAAAATAGTGAAAAAAACAACAAACCTTCAAATACAAGTAAACTAAAGTTTACCGGGTGAGCGGCAGTCGCCGCTGTTGCCATACGCGGCTCATTTTCTGCAAACTTCATGCCTCTATATCTCGGTAAGTACTGATGGGAAAATTTTTTTTTTGGGACTAAAACAATCAGAAAAATAACCTTAACATTTTCATAAGAAAAAATAATTTTTTTTTTTTTCGAATATTTTGCGACACCAGGAGACACTTCAGGATTGGGCCCTTCGACAGTCAAAGGGTTAACAAATCCATTGAATCCTCTACCTTCCCTACAGTTCTCAAAATAGTGAGGATCACCCCGATCCATAAAGGAGGAGACCAAACAGACTTGAATAGCTATAGGCCAATATCCAACGTACACCCTCTCTCTAAAATCTTCGAAAAATTAATTCCTAAGCGAATCTATTCCTACCTCATCTCCCACAGCACACTCAACCCCTGTCAGTTTGGGTTCAGGCCTAATAAAAATATGAATGATGCTATTATACATATGCTAGAACACATATACACTGCACTAGAGAAAAAAGAAGTCCCACTGGGGATCTTCATTGATTAACGTAAAGCTTTTGATACAGTTGACCATGATTTGCTCCACATAAAATTGTTGCACTATGGAATAAGAGGGCACTCCCTCAACTACCTAAAGTCATACCTCGGCAACAGAAGCCAATATGTGTACACAAATAGAGCAAACTCTTCCGCACAGCCAATTACAGTTGGTGTCCCACAGGGAAGTGTCCTTGGCCCCTCTTCTCTTTCTTGTTTACATAAATGACCTACCAAATGCATTGCAACTACTCAAACCCACACTATTTGCAGATGACAATACATACATCTTCTCTCACCCGAGCCCAGTCATGCTAGCCAATACAGTGGATCCCCAGTTTACGATCAGCTCCCAATGCGACCAATTATGTAAGTGTATTTATGTAAGTGCGTTTGTATGTGTATGTTTGGGGGTCTGAAATGGACTAATCTAATTCACAATATTCCTTATGGGAACAAATTCGTTCAGTACTGGCACCTGAACATACTTCTGGAATGAAATAATATCGTAAACCGGGGGTCCACTGTACTGTGAATAACGAATTACAGAAAATATCTACCTGGATGATGATAAACAAACTTACTCTCAACATTGACAAAACCTACTTCATTCAGTTCGGTAACAGAGCTACAGATGTCCAAGTCGGACCGAAACGTCGTCGTAAGCTTCTCTCTTTTATGTGTGGGTTATTTGTGATAAATGGATCCCCTATCACAAAGGTCATAGAGGGAAAATTCTTAGGAATCCACCTTGATAATAGACTCAAATTTCAAACACATATACAACAAATTTCCAAGAAAATTTCCAAGACCGTAGGCATACTATCGAAGATACGGTACTATGTTCCACAGTCAGCCCTCCTGGCCCTATATCACTCACTTATTTACCCCTATCTCACCTATGGAATTTGTGCATGGGGCTCAACAACAATAAACCATCTCAGACCATTAATTACCCAACAAAAGGCTGCAGTCAGAATGATAACAAATTCCCACTTCAGGAGAGCACACTCCACCAATATTCAAAACTCTAAACCTACTCACCATTCAAAACATCCATACTTATTACTGCACCTACTACATTCATAGAACACTTAATTCTGATATAAACCCTCCCCTCAAACGTCTCCTTACCAACCTCAACAGAACACATGACCATAACACAAGGCACAGATCACCCTTTGATGTTCCTTGTGTCCATCTCACACTATGCAAAAACTCAGTGCACATAAAAGGCCCAAAAATCTGGAATTCATTACATGTGAACATAAAAGAAACACTGTTTATAAATTCAAGTCTCTTCTTAAAAATCACTTACTCACACTCAACTAAATAAATACTGAAGAACTGTATCTCATAAATGTTTACCCTATGACCCAATCAAACTTTGTTATTTTTAATTACATTACCTAACAGAATACTCAATTCTACTGAATGCTCAGCAACACAGTAAATGACAATATGACCTGTCTTTGAAATACTCATTTGTGCTTAATTGTTATTTGTTTACAATAATGTTTACCACTGAATATATCATTGCTTAGCTAGTCTTAAGTTAATTTTAAGCCTGCCCATAATGCTCTGCCTGCAAGGAGCTTTGACATGTTACACTTAACCACTGTGTTTCCTTGTACTTCTATGTATCATGTTCAAATAAATAAATAAATAAGTAAATAAATATTACACTTGCTTTCCATTTTGAATTCATAATCACACAAAAATAGAAGATTTACTCTATTTCCTGGATAATAAAATTTAAACAGGAATGATTGGTTGTGGTTTACAGCATCCCAATAATTGAAGCAGACTTATTAAAAACCTGTAAAACATATGGGGGGGTTAGTGGGGCCTTACCCATCCTCAGGAAAATCAGCATAAATATTTCCGCTCTCTGAGCTCTATTTCAGGTTACTTACGGTCCTCAAACCAACCAAAATCATCTCTTTTTCAATAGTACATTGGAACCCCGAATATCGGCTGCTGCATTTATTGGCCGATTCGTATTTAGTTGTTTTTGGGCGGAAATTTTGCTCGGTATTTGGGCCGATGCCTCGTAAATCATCCGTATTATAAGCATCAGCCCACCTCCCACCGGGACATCATATGTAGGCGAGTCAATCTCTACGTAGGTGAGTCAGTCTCCTTGTGTGTCTCAGTGAATGAGCATATACTCCACGCATTCATCCAAACATTTCCTTAAAATCCATTGGTTTTTGTGCTTGTTTATTAAGTGCGACTCTGAAATAAACCACCATGGGCCCAAAGAAAGTTCATAGCACCAGCTCTTTGGTAAAGAAAGCGAGAGACACAATGGAATTTAAGAAAGTTATTGAAAAATATGAGTGTGTTGTGCAGGTGCTGGAACTTGCCAGGATGTATGGGAAATCCCAAAAAAAAAAAAACAACTTCCATCCTGGCAAAAAAATAACAAATCAAGGAAGCTGATGTGGCAAAAGGGGTAAACATTTTAACAAAATAGAGATCACAGACAATGGAAGATGGGGAGAAGTTGTTGTTGTGGATCAGCGAGAAACAGTTAGCAGGAGATGGTATTTCAGAGATGATCATTTGTGATAAGGCAAGGCAGTTGCATGCAGATCTCGTAAACAAAATGCCTGGAACTAGTGCTAATGTTGGTGAATTTAAGGCCAGCAAAGGCTGAGTTGAGAGATTTAAGAAGTGTAGTGGCATACACAGTGTTGTAAGGCATGGTGAAGCTGCAAGTTCAGACAAACATGCGGCTGAAAAATTTGTACAGGAATTCAAGGGGTACATAGAGACTGAGGAATTTCAACCCCAACAAGTGTTCAGTTGTGATGAAACAGGCCTCTTTTGGAAGAAAATGCCAAAGAGGACCTACATCACGCAGGAGGAAAATGCACTGCCAGGGTACAAGCCTATGAAGGATAGGCTAACTCTTTTGTTCTGTGCTAACGCTATTGGGGATTTTAAAGTGAAGCCTTTGCTGGTGTATCACTCTGAAAATCCCAGAGCGTTCAAGAAAAACAATGTCGTCAAGAGTAGATTGTGTGTGATGTGAAGGGCTAACAATAAGGCATGGGTCACAAGGCAAATTTTCATTGACTGGGTCCATGAAGTGTTTGGCCCATGTGTGAAAAAATACCTCCAGGAAAATGAATTGCCAGTCAAGTGCCTCCTGGTAATGGACAATGCTTCTGCTCATCCTCCAAACTTGGTAGACCAATTGTCTAGAGATTTCAGTATTATAACAATGAAGTTCTTGCCTCATAACACCACTCCTCTCATCCAGCCCATGGACCAGCAGGTCATTTCTAACTTCAAAAAACTCTACACAAAAGCAGTGTTTCAAAGGTGCTTTGAAGTGACCTCGGACACTGAATTGACCCTAAGAGAGTTCTGGAGGAATCACTTCAATATCTACACCTGCCTTATAGGTAAGGCCTGGCAGTGAGTGACTTCCAGGACTTTGAACTCTTCTTGGAGAAAATTGTGGCCAGAATGTGTCCTCGAGAAAGATTTTGAAGGGTTTGAGGCTGACCCTGACAACCCTACACCTGTTGTAAAGTAAGTAAAGTAAATTAAAGTTTATTTCTTTGTAAAGGTTACAATGTGTAATTACAGTTGTGATTTGCTAAGTACAAAGATAGCCACTATCATGCCGAGGCATTTCGGGCAAACTAATCCTAATACATAGTAACTAATTAAAGCTAGATGATTGTGGAATCTATTGTGTCTTTGGGGAAGTCCATGGGGTTGGATGTGAGTGACGAGGATGTGGAAGAGTTGGTGGAGGACGACAGGGAAGAGGTAACCACTGTAGAACTGCAACACCTTCAACTGGAGCAGCAACAGACCACAGCTGAGGAACTTGCTTCAGAGGAGGAGGAAGAGAGGGAAAAGGGGGTGCCTTCTTCAGAGATTAAGGAGATTTGTACAGTGTGGAGTAGGGTGCAAGCTTTTGCTAAGAAATATCACCCTGACCAAGCTGCAACAAGCCATATCTATAACATGCCTAGTGACATAACGGAAATATAAACACATATGCAGTATAATGTGATCCTTTATTGACTACGTTTCGCCCACACAGTGGCTTTTTCAAGTCACAAACAGAACTACCTGTTTGTGACTTGAAAAAGCCCACTGTGTGGGCAAAACGTAGTCAATAAAGGATCACATTATACTGCATATGTGTTTATATTTCCATTGTGTCGGTATTTTATACCATTTATTTCCTAGTGACATAACCTTGGCCCACCTCAGGCAAATCTTAAAGAGGTGCCAGAAACAGAGCTCTCTGAGCAGATATTTTGTGTGACAGTAGTCCAGTGACTCTCAAGCTGGTCCTAGTGCCATTAAAAGACAAAGAAGGGAAATAAACCCTGAGAGGGACTTGTTACCTGAAGTCATAATGGAGGTGGATTCCCCTTCCAAACTATAACCCCAACTCCCTCTCCCCTCCTCGCTTTCTTCCATGTACCATCAAGAGTCTTCAGTAAAGGTATGTAATGTTTATATTTATTTATATATATTTACCATTGTTTTGTGTATGTAAAACTATAATTAAACTTTACAAAATGTATTTTTTTTTTTATTATTTTTGGATGTCTGGAATGGATTAATTGTATTTACATTAATTCTTATGGGAAATATTGTTTCAAATTTAGGCTGTTTCGAATTTAGGCCAACCTACTGGAACGGATTACGGCCAATATTCAGGGTTCCACTGTGTGTCTTTCATTCTATCAAATTATACCAATAATCAGCCAATAAATCCATAAAAACATCCGGGAAAACACCTCAAAGTCAGTACAGTGGAACCTCTGCTTACGAGTTTAATCCACTCCGTGACCTAGCTCGTAACCCAATCTGCTCATGTACTGAATCAAATTTCCTCATTAAAATTAATTGAAATGCCATTAATCTGTTCCAGCAAAATTCCTGCTCTCAATATAATGCTAATATCAACTCTACGGCTTATTTATCTATCACAATTCATCTAATATGACATAATAAACAATATAAATAACATAGAAACCTGTTATATATGCTAGAATGAATATAATTTATCATTATATGACAAGTGGTGGTGGCCATTCCCATTCTCGCTCTGAAAACATCTTCCCATGCTTCCTCTCGCTTGTGTTTATCTGTGATTTCATGCTTTACTTCCATGGCCATCATCCTCTTTTTCTTCTCAGCACTGTCCTTTGCACTTAATTTTTTAGGACCCATGGTTAGAAAAAAGAAATTTGGCAAAATAATTGCACAAAACATAAGCAAAACACAAGAGAAATCCTTCCACTGTGAGGTATGCACATGCACTGGTGATAGTATAATTGGAAAGCGCTAAACCCGTAGGATTATACAGTGCCTGTGGGGGGAGGGGATGGAAGGTATTCAGGCTTAATTTAGGGTACACAAATAACAAGCACATAGAAGAGAGGAGCTTACGATGATGTTTTGGTCCAAGTCGGACCGAAACGTCGTCTTATGCTCCTCTCTTCTATGTGCAGGTTATTTGTGTATCGTTCCAGTCACGGTATTGTGCCTTTTTTTGTTACTTAATTTAGGGAATTGGGGCACAGATACAATTCCCTAGATCAAGAGCCCCTCGCCAGCATCAAGAAACCTCCCCTGAAGGGGAAACTTGCAACCTGAATTGTGGCTCATTTCCAGGAGGAAAAAATCGACTGAGTGACTGCTCATATCCTGAAAAATTTGCATGGTGGGACACTCATAAGGAGAGGTTCCACTGTATTTTAAACCAAACTCAAGGTCAGTTTTCTTTTTCCATCATGCTCTACATGAGGCAGGATTTTTTTTTTTATACAGTACACCATCATTTAGCACGACTTTATATGTCATGATTTGGGTATAGTACGATTGAAGAATTGCAGCACAATTTTATGTAACACGTCGTAAGATGAATTTAACACGGTTCAGTTTGCAGAAGGAAAAAAACTTCCCTTTTCCTCAAGCAGCTGCCTTGTTGTGGATCAGCGGGGGAGACCTCCCGCCGTCCCCAGTCATCCCCTAACAACACCCCACCATCCCAGCATTCGTACTTCATATGTGTCCACTCCAATTTCTCTACTACAAGCTTGTGATTGTGATTTGTGTTTTGATCTTTTAAATGCTATATCTTGTATCTGCCAAGCAATCATAACACCCAGTAGGCATACCAGTGTTGCTCAAAGTGGCAAGAAAAGGTGTAAGCATTTAAGTCTTAGAATTAACGAAGGGAACAAAGATGTCAGACAAGACATCTTGTGGCCATAATGAAGTGTTACTTTTGTACACATAAAAAAGAGGTAAACATAAGTTTGCGTGACTTACTGAATGACTGACTGACTTACTGAATGATGTGACTGACTTACTGAATGACTTGACTGACTTACTGAATGACTTGATTGACTTACTGAACAACTTGACTGACTTACTGAATGAATTGACTGACTTAATGACTTGACTGACTTATTGAATGACTTGACTGATTTACTGAATGACTTGACTGACTTACTAAATGACTTGACTGACTTACTGAATGACTTGACTGACTTACTGAGTCACTTGACTGACTTACTGAATCACTTGACTGACTTACTGAATCACTTGACTGACTTACTGAATCACTTGACTGACTTACTGAATCACTTGACTGACTTACTGAATCACTTGACTTACTAAATCACTTGACTGACTTAGTGAATCACTTGACTGACTTACTGAATCACTTGATTGACTGAATGACAAAGTTAGACACTCCAGTACAACCATCAACTTCAGTACCAGAACCTCTACCATCCATCTCAGCCCAGTAGGGCCTCAGCATAACTCTCCTCTGTCTTCACAATCATCCACAAACACCAGCACCCACAATTTAAGGTAAGAAATTCTATTATTTCTGTTACATTTGTAGTCTTAAGCAGTAAAAGCAACGTAATACATCACAACAATGAACTACAATTACATATTCACTTTTATTTTTGTAAGATGTTGAGGCCTAAAAAAAAGTTGTTTGGCTTTTTTGCGGCTCTCAGGAACATAACCCTAATTTTCCCATAAGTTCTTCAGTTCATCTGACATGGTTTTTACCTAACACGGTGTTTTCAGGAACGTAAATACCGTGTTAAATAACGGTCTACTGTACTGTGCACAATCACTGTGCAGACCCATTCTCTCATATCTACTCCAAAATTTACTACTCAAAGCTTATCTGGGTGAGCGCAGTTCATGATTTAATACTACGTGAGGTATTCTGGGCATAATGTAGTAGTTTTACGTGATGTTAACTGTAAAGGTTAATAGATCTATCAACTTATCTCTTGCAGTTTACCATTTCATGGTGAAAAACAGCCTATGTAGTTTAAAAAAGGTATAATTGCTCTAATTATGTTCTTATTTATTTGTAGAGCGGTGGTCAGCTGTGGGTCTTCGGAGGAGAGTTCACTTCGCTCACACAGTCACAGTTCTATCACTTCAAGGACCTCTGGGTCTTCTACTTCAACTCCAAAAGATGGGAAAAAATCACGTACGTTGATGACTTAGTTTACTGCTACCATAATACCTCTTACCCCTTTCAGGGTTGAGACCCTCGATTCTTAACTCCCACCCAGGGTCGGAAAATATTAAAAAAAAAAAAATTATTTTTTCTTATAGGCTAAAAAAATTTTTTTTTTGCAATAAATGCTTACCGAGATATGGAGTCGTGAAGTTGACAGAAAATGAACCGCTTATGGCAACATCACTGGCTGCCAGTCACCTGGTAAGAATTTATTTTGTTTTTTGTATTTTTTCCTTTTTTTTCTTTTTTTTATGGCCTGTGAGACCAATATAAGGCCTGCTTTTTATATATTCACTATTTCTATACTATACAATAACTGCACAAATATTGTTATCAATATATTGTGTACAAAACATGTTTATGCAAGCCAACAATATAAAATATTGCTTATTCCCACCCTGCCTTGGTAGGAATCAGCTGAGGTGTTAATAAAAAAATAAAAAATATATATACACACAGAATCACTGGACGTGTTCCTAGAAGTGCTGCAGCCTGTGGAAGTCTTTGAAACCTGGTGTCATGCACGGTGGTGTTTCACATTCCTCACACATAAAACGAGTGTCTCTGCATTGTTGTGGTCATTTTTTTTGTATGTTCACAGACATACCACCTCTTCTGAGCCTTTTTCTTAGAAGCAGTAGCAGGCAGTTTTGTTAGGAAGTGATCACCAGGCCTCAGATGAGAAGGTACTTGTTGATAATTTGGTTGATGGTTTTCTATTGCAGGTGCATTATTTGTCTGATGACAGACAAACAAAATTCACAATATGGTGGTTTGTTTCTGGTCTTCAACTTTTACATATTATAAGCATTGAGCATGGAAATGTCCAAAATATAGAATAAGAGTTTTATGTACCACTTATAGCTCTTGCAAACCCAATCTGCATGTCACATTTGTCCACTAAATGCATATTGAGGGTGTAGTCCATCACAGCTGCAGGTTTTAGAATGGGTTCATTCGTCTCTTTATTCTGCCTGCCAGTGTCTGTCATTTCATTAGGGTGAACTGATGACAAAAGTGTGACATCACGTTTGTCATGCCACCGAAATGCCATGATGTCATTGGCAGCAAACATCTGCACCTGACTTCGACGAGTGCCAGCGTCCAAACTAGGCATATGCTTACAATTTCCACGCATGTACCGCACACATCTGTCATGTTCACTCAAGGGATAAAAATACATATTGAATTTCTGTTTCAGATACACAAACACATTCCTAATCTTATATAACCTGTCATTTCTGTCAGGCCTGGTTTTGTCTGAGAAGTGAAGCATACGCAGTATTAACACAAATCGATTCACTCATATTATATCACTGAAACCTGAGATTGCAATCAAGGCGGTCTGTTGAACAGTATGATTTGACACTGTGCTTATACACATGTGGCATAAGCATTATTATGGCAAAGAAAAGATATATCTCAGCCACTGGTGTAGGCATGATTTTGGTGAAAGTATTGTGTTTGCCATGGAGTAATCAAAGTATATCTGTGGCTTTCCCTGACAATAATTTCCATCATGGGATCATCAAAGAATAACTCGAAACATTCCAGTTCAGTGGCATTGTTCCCAAGTGTACAAGATGGCTATATTCCACTTCGACTTTCATCAACTGATGGGGTTTGGGAACAAAATTGTTAGCTTCCTGCCAATCCCAGGTGCAGTTTGCTGGTGGGTACTGGATATTGACAGGTGGTTGTGGTTGTGGAGGTTGGTGTGGTGGATGGGTGGGGGAGGGTGGCCTTTGTTGTAGCTCAGTTGAGTCAGTGGCATGGGTAGCAACGTGGCCTACTGCTGGTGCCTCACGGCTGGCGGCACCACCACCGCCACCGCCACCACTGCTGCCACTGCCACCACCGCCGCCACTGCTGCTGGATAAGTACAGGTCAGCCATAGAAGTAGTCAGGTCTAAGGGAGGGATCCCAGTCATATATAGCATCTTGCCTAGATAGGGAGTGGGCAATGAATGGATGTCTAGGGCAATTGGTATAAATTGCTGGCTAGACAGGTACTGCAAGGAACTTGCAATCCTGTTCATTGATAACTGGAGTGGTGCATTAGCCAATTTGATTGAGGGGGTAATTGATGACTTGTCTAGGAATTTAAACTGATAGATTATAGAGGTATGGGTGTTTGTGGGAAACAATCAGGCTGCAGTATTAGGGTTAAAAACAGCAGTTATTACCGGGATACCTCAGGGATATGTTTAAAATACAATATTCAAAATAGTTGCTAGTAATGGCAAATCAATTGATCAACAAACAAAGAGAGATAGTAGAGGGCAACAAGTGACTAGCTCCCTTAAGGTTTACTATACAAATAGTAGGAGTTTAAGAAATAAGATAGATGAGCTAAGATTATTTGCAAGTATAGGTAATATAGGTTTTTTTTTTTTTTTTTTTTCAACAAGTCGGTCGTCTCCCACCGAGGCAGGGTGACCCAAAAAAGAAAGAAAATCCCCAAAAAGAAAATACTTTCATCATTATTCAACACTTTCACCACACTCACACATTATCACTGCTTTTGCAGAGGTGCTCAGAATACAACAGTTTAGAAGCATATACGTATAAAGATACACAGCATATCCCTCCATACTGCCAATATCCCAAATCCCTCCTTTAAAGTGCAGGCATTGTACTTCCCATTTCCAGGACTCAAGTCCGACTATATGAAAATAACCGGTTTCCCTGAATCCCTTCACTAAATATTACCCTGCTCACACTCCAACAGATCGTCAGGTCCCAAGTATCATTCGTCTCCATTCACTCCTATCTAACACGCTCATGCACGCTTGCTGGAAGTCCAAGCCCCTCGCCCACGAAACCTCCTTTACCCCCTCTTTCCAACCCTTTCGAGGACGACCCCTACCCCTCTTTCCTTCCCCTATAGATTTATATGCTTTCCATGTCATTCTACTTTGATCCATTCTCTCTAAATGACCAAACCACCTCAACAACCCCTCTTCTGCCCTCTGACTAATGCTTTTATTAACTCCACACCTTCTCCTAATTTCCACACTCCGAATTTTCTGCATAATATTTACACCACACATTGCCCTTAGACAGGACATCTCTACTGCCTCCAACCGTCTCCTCGCTGCTGCATTTACTACCCAAGCTTCACATCCATATAAGAGTGTTGGTACTACTATACTTTCATACATTCCCTTCTTTGCCTCCATAGATAACGTTTTTTGACTCCACATATACCTCAACGCACCACTCACCTTTTTTCCCTCATCAATTCTATGATTAACCTCATCCTTCATAAATCCATCCGCCGACACGTCAACTCCCAAGTATCTGAAAACATTCACTTCTTCCATACTCCTCCTCCCCAATTTGATATCCATTTTTTCTTTATCTAAATCATTTGATACCCTCATCACCTTACTCTTTTCTATGTTCACTTTCAACTTTCTACCTTTACACACATTCTCAAACTCATCCACTAACCTTTGCAATTTTTCTTTAGAATCTCCCATAAGCACAGTATCATCAGCAAAAAGTAACTGTGTCAATTCCCATTTTGAATTTGATTCCCCATAATTTAATCCACACCCCTCTCCCGAACACCCTAGCATTTACTTCCTTTACAATCCCATCTATAAATATATTAAACAACCATGGTGACATTACACATCCCTGTCTAAGACCTACTTTTACCGGGAAGTATTCTCCCTCTCTTCTACACACCCTAACCTGAGCCTCACTATCCTCATAAAAGCTCTTTACAGCATTTAGTAACTTACCACCTATTCCATAAACTTGCAACATCTGCCACATTGCTCCTCTATCCACTCTATCATATGCCTTTTCTAAATCCATAAATGCAATAAAAACTTCCTACCTTTATCTAAATACTGTTCACATATATGCTTCAATGTAGACACTTGATCTACACATCCCCTACCCACTCTGAAGCCTCCTTGCTCATCCGCAATTCTACATTCTGTCTTACCTCTAATTCTTTCAATTATAACTCTACCGTATACTTTTCCTGGTATACTCAGTAAACTTATTCCTCTATAATTTTTACAATCTCTTTTGTCCCCTTTCCCTTTATATAAAGGGACTATACATGCTCTCTGCCAATCCCTAGGTACCTTCCCCTCTTTCATACATTTATTAAACAAAAGTACCAACCACTCCAACACTATATCCCCCCCTGCTTTTAACATTTCTATCATGATCCCATCAGTTCCAGCTGCTTTACCCCCTTTCATTCTACGTAATGCCTCACGTACCTCCACCACACTTACATTCTGCTCTTCTTCACTCCTAAAAGATGGTATTCCTCCCTGGCCAGTGCATGAAATTACCGCCTCCCTTTCTTCCTCAATATTTAAAAGTTCCTCAAAATATTCTCGCCATCTACCTAATACCTCCCTCTCTCCATCTACTAACTCCCCTACTCTGTTTTTAACGGACAAATCCATACTTTCCCTAGGCTTTCTTAACTTGTTTAACTCACTCCAAAATTTTTTCTTATTTTCATTAAAATTTCTTGACAGTGCCTCTCCCACTCTTTCATCTGCTCTCCTTTTGCACTCTCTCACCACTCTCTTCACCTTTCTTTTACTCTCCATATACTCTGCTCTTCTTATAACACTTCTGCTTTGTAAAAACCTCTTGTAAGCTACCTTTTTCTCTTTTATCACACCCTTTACTTCATCATTCCACCAATCACTCCTCTTTCTCCTGCCCCCACCCTCCTATAACCACAAACTTCTGCCCCACATTCTAATACTGCATTTTTAAAACTAATCCAACCCTCTTCAACCCCCCCCACTACTCATCTTTGCACTAGCCCACCCTTTCTGCCAATAGTCGCTTATATCTCGCCCGAACTTCCTCCTCCCTTAGTTTATACACTTTCACCTCCTCTTACTTGTTGTTGCCACCTTCCTCTTTTCCCATCTACCTCTTTACTCTAACTGTAGCTACAACTAAATAATGATCTGACATATCAGTTGCCCCTCTATAAACATGTACATCCTGGAGCCTACCCATCAACCTTTTATCCACCAATACATAATCTAACAAACTACTTTCATTACGTGCTACATCATACCTTGTATATTTATTTATCCTCTTTTTCATAAAATATGTATTACTTATTACCAAATTTCTTTCTACACATAGCTCAATTAAAGGCTCCCCATTTACATTTACCCCTGGCACCCCAAATTTACCTACTACTCCCTCCATAACATTTTTACCCACTTTAGCATTGAAATCCCCAACCACCATTACTCTCACACTTGATTCAAAACTCCCCATGCATTCACTCAACATTTCCCAGAATCTCTCTCTCTCCTCTACACTTCTTTCTTCTCCAGGTGCATACACGCTTACTATAACCCACTTTTCACATCCAATCTTCATTTTACTCCACATAATCCTTGAATTTATGCATTTGTTATTGGTATAACAGAGACCTGGTTCAACCTGAAAGATAGAGAATGCCTTCTGAATGCAACATACAGGTTATAAACTGTTCACACTGATAGGGTCAACAGGATGGGTGGTGGAGTAGTGGCAATGTATGTCAGAGAAAATTTAAATTGTTGTCTTAGACATGATATAAGATTAGAAACATCAAACACAGAGTCTATTTGGCTACAGTTTCTCGAGGGCCGTGACAAATTAATTTTGGTTGTGATTTATAGGCCCCCAGACCTTGATAGGGAGTGCAGTAAGCTGTTATGGCATCTAGATATGAAAATGTTGTGATAATGGGAGATTTTAACTTTAGACAAATTGATTGGAACAATATGACAGGAAATCTTGAGTCTAGTGACTTTCTTGATACGGTTCAGGATTGCTTTTTAGAACAGGTTGTGACAGAACCAACTAGAGGAAACAATCTGCTTGACTTGGTTCTTGCCAACAAAAAGTCACTAATTAACCCTTTGAGGGTCGACAGGCCCTCTCCGAAACTCATTCTCAGGGTCGGCCAAATTTCAAAAAAAAAAAAAATTATTTTTTCTTATGAAAAAATAGAGTTTTTTTTTCTAAACATTATAGGATAAACAAAAAAAATTTACCATCAATACTTACGGAGATATGGATGCATGAAGTTTGCAGAAAATGAGCCGCGTATGGCAACAGCGGCAACTGCCGCTCACCCGGTAAACTTTGATTTACTTGTATTTGAAGTTTGTTGTTTTTTTCACTATTTTATTTTTTCACATAACTTATGTGGCCTATGAGACCAAAGTAAGGTGCAATGTACATATATACACTCGTTGTATACAACACAATAAGCACACAAACATAATTATCAATATATTGTTTACAAAATTTGTTTACAAAAACAAACAATACAAAACATTGTTTATTATTATTGTTCTATAATATATAACCAATATACAGTCACTGAACATATTTCCTATTAGTTTTCTGCAGCTTGTGGAACTCTGAAACATGGTGTCATACACAATGGTGTTTTATCTTTCTCCCTCATTCTATCTCTTTCAATCTGTCTCTCTCTTTCTATCTGTCTGTCTATCTCTGTCTCACAGGTACACATAAATACAAGTATACATAGTGTAAATTACCTAGAATAACCCAAGAAATCCTGACAAAGTGCTATACTCTGCTTGAAGATGTGAGTAAAAGTGATGACACAGTCTTGTGGCTCTCTGAGATAGAGAGCTAGACGGATAGACAGATAGACAGGGAGCTTGACAGACAGACAAATAGACAGACAGAAATGTTAGTGTACCAGTACCAGTGTACTAGTGTTCCACCCTCCTCCTCCTCTTCTTCCTCTTCCTCCTCTTCTCCCTACTCTTCCTCCTCTTCCCCCTACTCTTCCTCATACTCTTCCTCTTCCTCCTCTTCCTCTTCCTCCTACTCTTCCTCTTCCTCCTCCTCCTCTTCCTCCTCCTCCTCTTCTTCCTCTTCCTCCTACTCTTCCTCCTCCTCCTCTTCTTCCTCTTCCTCCTCTTCCCCTAATCTTCCTCCTACTATTCCTCTTCCTCCTCCTCTTCCTCTTATTCCTCTTCATCCTACTCTTCCTCTTCCTCCTCCCCTCCTCCTCCTCCTCTTCTTCCTCTTCCCCCTACTCTTCCTCCCCTCGTCCCTAGTGTAAATTAAAAGGGTCGGCAGCTGTCAAAGTGAATTTGGCTCATTCTCTTTCCCCCTCCGGCTGTAAAAAACAATGGGGTCGGATGCTGCTTCCCCTCCTCCATTCTACTAATTATCTTTCTCCCCATTCTTCTGTTTTGCATCCTGTCTCACAGGTACACATAAATACAATTTACAAGTATAAATTACCGGAAAACCCCAAGAAACCCCAGACAAATGCTATATCTGTTGAAGTGTGATAAAAGTCATGAGCAGTCTGTGGCTCTCTGAGCGGAGTAGATGGATAGACGGGGAGCTTGCAGGAGGCAAATAGACAGACAAAATGTTAGTATACCAGCAAAAAAAAAGGGGGAGGGCGATGTTCACTCTCTTTTGGCATCATTCCCTCATTTCCCCCATAAAAACGTCAGCACTTATCAGTGTTATCTCCCTTATTTTTCTGTATGGGTGAACATTTATTATTACATTATTATTTTTAAACCTATTTTATTATTATGTTTTTATTATTATGTATTATTATTATTATGTATTTTTTTTGTATTATTATTTGTATTTTTGTTATCATTACATATTCTTTTCTTCCCCCTCCCCCTCCCCCTCCTCCTTTTCCCCCTCCCCCCCTCCTCCTCCTCTTCCCCCTTCCCCTCCTCTTCTTCCTCCTCCTCCTCCTTTCTTCTTTCCCCCTCCTCCTCCTCCTCCTTGCCTCCTCTCCTCTTGCCTCCTCCTCCTCTTGCCCCCTCCCCCTCTGCCTCCCCCCCCCCTCCCTGCCTCCTCCCCTCTCCTCCTCCCCCCTCCATTTTGGAACAAGTTTGAAGGTTTGTATTCTAATCATATCATTTCATCCCCAAGCTCACATCTGAGCTGGGATTTTGGAAAATAGGGGTTTCCTCTTTGATTTTGGTACAATACGACGGCCCAGCACCGGGTGAAGGCTGTGGGTTGTCTGGGTTTTTTTCACTTTACCCATATTATGGTTTTTTTCGGCCCCCCCCCCCCCCCCCCCCCACTTTTTGCGCCCCCGGGGCCCAAAAATTCCCAACCCAGGATGAAAATTTTTCCCGGGGGGGTTAAAATTTTATTTTGGGCTTCCCCCGACCGGGTCCCCTTTTTTCCTACTGCGCACACCCACCCACCCCCCAAGCCCATTTCCCCACATCTAGGCTTAAACAGCCTTTTCCCGCGAGTTTGGGCCCCTAGAAAAATTATGCGTACTAGTACGTCAAAAACCCCTACCGTAAGTGTCTAGTACGACCCAAAACCCCCAAAGGGTTTAATAATCTTGAGGTTAATGATGAGCTTTGGGGGGAAAGGGTCACAAAACATTAGTTTAATATATTTTGGAATTCCAGAAACTGCAAACAATTCTGTCCCAGATTTTCCGGCCGACTTTATGGGACTAAAAATTACCGGGGGGCTAAATTGGGATGTCCCCGCTTGGGGGCAGGGAGGGTCTTGGTTTCCATATGCGTTTTTCAGAGCAAGTTCAGTGCCAACCCCTTTTGTTCCGATGGGAAAAAATTTGATCTAACAAAATGATCCAAATGGTAGAAAAAGATTAAACTCCCCCATTTGTCAAAAGAGAGGCATATATAGGCATGCAAAAGGGGGATGGGCAGTTAAGAAATCAATTTTTCAATTAAAAAAGGAAATAAAGAACAAAAAAAAGAAAAACAAAAGGGAAATTTTGAGGAAAAGGCGCAAGGCATTTTAAAGACAAAACCCCAAAAAGGGTTTTTTCAGGGGTACGAAGTAAGATTAGGGACAAGATTTGGGCCCCCTTAAGATAACTCTGGTAGATCACTGACAGTGTAAGGATATGTGGAAATTCTCAAAACCCTTCCTTTCGTTTTTTACCCCGGAAAATACTAGCGAATTTTCCTGAAATATGATTATGTAGAAAAGGACGATAATAAAAAAGTGCATGATTGCGTATCTAGTGACAGGGCCCCAGACAAATGAGAAACTAAAAAACCCAACAAACCCCAGGCCCCGGAACTGTTTGCAAGGGTTTAAAAGGGAATATAAGGAGGAACTTTGCATCCTTTGGTAAACTTTTTAACTTATACTACCAAAAATGGCATAACCCTTTTCAAAAAATTCAAAGTATTTCAAAGGACCTAAAATCTGGAAACACCCTACCTAAACTCTAGAACTGAGACACTTCATCACTTTCAAAACACAGTTAGAAAAATCTTATCTCCCTGATACACCCGATAACTACATGTAACCCCTTGGGGGTTCACAATTACACTCCTCACCCCCTGACTATAAACCCAAAATACTAATTTAAAACTTAAAAAAATAAAACCTAAATAAAAATTTTAAATTTGCCTATGATACTCCAAATAACATTTTTGTATTGTGCCAAAACAAAAGCATTCAAATTGCTAAACTCACAAATTTTGTAGTCACTTAGCCTTAAAACCTAAACTGTAAGGATTTAATTTAAGAATTAATTAAGTTTCCGAAAAGCCCAGCCATGAGGTGTCCTAGTGGCCCCCTCTTAAAGTATTTTATAACATGTAAACCCCCACAATCCCAAAACCCCGTAAAAACCCCCCATTGTAACCCCTTTTAGAGAATAAAATTGAGTTAATAAGTGGAAAATGGCAAATGTAAAACCTATTTACAGGCGGTACAGATCCTTGACTTGAAAATATAACCCAAAGCCTTTTTCCATAGTGGGAAAATTTATGGAATCAATAATTGCCGAAACAATTCCTAGGCACAGATTGATTAATGAATCTCAACACGGTTTTTACAAAGGGGCATTCCTGTCTTATGAATTTACTAACTTTTTTCACTAAGGTGTTTGAGGAGGTAGATCATAGTAATGAATATGATATGGACTTCATTAAGGCTTTCGATAGAGTTCCACGTCAGATGCTATTGAGGAAACTTAAGGCACATGGAATAGGAGGAGAAATTTTTTCCTGGGTAGAGGCATGTCTGACAAATAGGCAGAAGAGAGTTTGCATAAATGGGGAGAAATCAGAATGGGGCACATCACAAGCGGTGTTCCACAGGGGTCAGTGTTGGGCCCGTTGTTCACAATTTACATAAACGACATAGATGAGGGAATAAATAGTGACATAAGCAAATTTGCTGATGACACCAAAATAGGCCGTCCAATTCATTCTAATGAGGACACTAGAGCACTCCAGGATGATTTGAATAGACTGATGCAATGGTCAGAGAAGTGGCAGATGCAGTTTAATATAGACAAATGCAAAGTTCTAAATGTTGGACAGGAAAATAACCATGCGACATATAAACTAAATAATGTAGATCTTAATACTACTGATTGCAAAAAGGATTTAGGAGTTTTGGTTAGCAGTAATCTAAAGCCAAGACAACAGTGCATTAGTGTTCACAATAAAGCTAACAGAATTCTTGGCTTTGTATCTAGAAGTATAAATAATAGAAATCCTCAGGTTGTTCTTCAACTCTATATATCCTTGGTTAGGCCTCATTTAGACTATGCTGCTCAGTTCTGGTCACCGTATTACAGAATGGATATAAATGCTCTGGAAAACATACAGAGGAGGATGACAAAGATGATCCCATGTATCAGAAATCTTCCCTGTGACGATAGACTGAGGGCCCTGAATCTGCACTCTCTCGAAAGGCGTAGATTTAGGGGGGATATGATAGAGGTGTGTAAATGGAAAACAGGAATAAATAAAGGGAATGTAAATAGCGTGCTGAGAATTTCCAGCCAAGACAGGACTCACAGCAGTGGTTTCAAGTTTGAAAAATTCAGATTCAGGAAGGATATAGGAAAGCACTGGTTTGGTAATAGAGTTGTGGATGAGTGGAACAAACTCCCAAGTACAGTTATTGAGGCTAAAACGTTGTGTAGTTTTAAAAATAGGTTAGATAAATACATGAGTGGGTGTGAGTTGGACCTGACTAGCTTGTGCTGCTGGGTCTGGTGCTGTGCTTCTTCCTTAAGTGGAGGTGACTAGACTGGGTGGGCCATTGGGCTAATCCGGGGGGGGACATGTACCTGCTTTGCACGGGTCAGTAGGCCTGCTGCAGCATACCTTCTTTCTTATGTTCTTAACCCTTTCAGGGTTTCGGCCATACTAGTACGGCTTATGCACCAGGGTCCATGACGTACTAGTACAATGGACCCTCAGCTAACGATGGCATCAGCTAACGTTAAATCCAGCTAACGATACATTTTAACGCAAAAATTTTGCCTCAGCTAATGCTAAAAAACTCACCCAATGCGATTCGTTCGAGACGCGTCCACGTGTGGCCTGAGCACGCCTCAGTTGTCCCGTGGGTGCCAGTGTTTACAAGCCAGCCAGTGCAGTCGCATCCACACATACAAATGGAACATTTCATATTATCACAGCGTTTTTAGCAGGAGATACCATCTCTCAAGCGATCATATGTAAAAAGGGTGGGAAATACATACTATCATACCACGGTCAGCTGTTGCTGCACCACAATCAGCTGCTGCTGCTCCACGGTCAGCTGCTGCTGCACCACGGTCAGCTGCTGCTGCACCACGATCAGCTGCTGCTGCACCACAGTCAGCTGCTGCTGCACCACAATCATCTGTTTCTGACCAACATGATTCGTCTCGAACCTGTACATCCAGCCCTGCCGTCATTGTTTACAAGCCAGGGTGGTCAGTTGCATGCATACATTCGATACATTTTGTATTATTCCATTGTTTATAATGCTTGCAACTGCTAAATAAGCCACCATAGGCCCAAAGAAAGCTTCTAGTGCCCACCCTGTGGTAAAAAGGGTGAGAAATATATACTATCATACCACGGTCAGCTGCTGCTGCACCTCCATCAGCTGTTGCTGCACCACAGCCTTTTTACCACAGGGTTGGCACTAGAAGCTTTCTTTGGGCCCATGGTGGCTTATTTAGCAGTTGCAAGCACTATAAACAATGGAATAATGCAAAATGTATCGAATGTAGCATGCAAGCCCACCCGACTTGTAAAAAAAGACGGCAGGGCGGGATGTACGGGTTGGGGACGATCTGGGGCAGAAACAATGATTGTGGGGCGCAGCAGTTCCCCAAAATCATCTGTTCAATCTCTTTTTAAATCAATCATTGTTAAATAAATCGTCTGTTCAATCAATCTTTTGTTCAATCTCTGTTCAAAAAAGGGCTCCCATTATCATTTACCCCGGTACCCCAAACTTACCTCCACACCCTCTCTAAAATTTCCCCTATTTCTTTCAGGTCCCCTCCACAATTACTCCTCCCGGTTCAAAGGCTCCTTACATTCATTTAAACATCCCCCAAAAATCTCTCTCCTCTACTTTCCCTCTCTTCTCCAGGCGCATACACCTTATTTGTCCATTTTTTCGCATCCAACCTTTTACTTTAATCCATAACCCTTGAATTTACACTTCATATTATCTTTTGTATATTATTTGTATATATACAATATAATTTGTATATATATTATAAAAAAATATAAAAAAAATTTTTTTTGTATTTGTGAAAAAACAAGTTTTGAAAAACAAGATTGATAATTATTTTGTGTGCTTATTGTGTTGTATACAACGGTGTTATATGTACATTGCCCCTTATTTTGGGGACTCACAGGCCACAAAGTTATGTGAAAAAATAATATAGTGAAAAAAAAGTGGCAGCGCCACTGTTGCATACACGGGCTATTTTCTCCCCAATTCTCCCTCTATATCTGGGGAAGTATGATGGCAAAAAAAAAAAAAAAAATTATATAAAAAAATCAAAAAATAATCAAAACATTTTCATAAAAAAAAAATTTTTTTTTTTTTTTAAAATTTTTTCTCGACACCAGGAGACACTTCAGGTTTGGGGTTTTGCTACAGAAAGGGGTTAATGTAGTATTACGTTGGTTGGGGTGGGTGACCTGGCGGTACCATACCTCTCAAACCTGCTTTTAAAATTAAAACTCATCTTCCCTACATTAAGACTACAAAATTTTAAAGGGAAATTAATGGGTGTCTGTGTGTGCTTTTTTTCCATTTAACCTTTTGAGGGTCGCAGAGCCTCTCGAGACCGTTCTCGGGGTTTTCCCAAAATTTTAAAAAAAAAAATAATTTTTTCTTTTTAAAAATAGAGAATTTTTCCGATCAAAATTTACAAAAAAAGTATAAATTTTTGTGGAAAACTTAGGGAAATTATGCTCTCGCGAAGTTGGGGTTCAGCGTTTTTTATGCATCGGCGATTTTGCCCATTTTGACCCCCTTTTTGGGCCAACTCCACGTATAGTCGACAAAAATAATATTTCGTAAAAACTCCATTTTTTCTATCGAATGATCAAAAACCCCCCATTTACCAATTTAACTATCCAGTACAGTGGCAGAATTTAGAAATTTTTTGCCAATTCACACAAATTTAAAAAAGTGCCAATTTCCAAATAGGGTCCAGAATAAACAAGAAAGACTTTTCCTCTTACATTCTTTTGCTTTCCATTTTGAATTTTTATTCTCAAAAAAGAGAAGATTTACTGTTTGCGACACGATTAGTGTAAAAAAATGGTATAAAAAAATTTTTGCGCACTTGCGAAAAAAATATTAATCCAGTTGACTATATTGGCCCTTTTGGTATGTTTTTGTTTACTTTTAAATTTGGTAAAAATCGAACATTTCTCTTTTTTGGCTAAATTTTTCAAGGTACTTTTCATTGTAAAACCATCAAATCATCTAAAATTTTCTGTAATATGTTTTCCCATTTACAACGAGACCAAAAAAATACATAAAAACAAAAATCTATACGAAAATCAGGCAAAGTCGCTTTTTTATTCAAAAAAACGGTAAAATTTTTTTTTTTTTCTCATTATGACGTGTGTGCGGGTTTTTTTTTTTACTGCGACACTGACCATAGCCCCATTCTTTAATATGTGGCTCCCAGTTTTTCCCCCCATAGATTTGAGGGTGCTAAAATTTTTGGTGACTATAACAAAAACCCGGGCGTAAGCCGACTAGTATGGCTGAAACCCTCAAAGGGTTTAAATTAAATGAAATGCGATTAACCTTTTGCTGGAATTCTGCCTTCCTAATTCACTTTATCAACTTTACAGCTTATTTTTCTATCTCATTGTTTTTTATGGAAAATAATAAAACAATATAAATAACTGAAACCTATATATACTCTAAAATTTAATAAAATAGGTAATTCATGCAGTGGTATGGGCGGTGTCGGGGGTGGACAACGTTTTTCTAGAACCCGGACAAATACTTTAGAATAATTTCGTAATATCTCTTTGCTTAAATTTATCTTCACAGTTCATCTGTAGACATAAAAAATATAAATAAAAAGAAACTTGATTTAACCTAAATGAATAAAATACCTATGTCATTTCTTTGTGGCGGGAGCGCGGGCCCAAGAGGATTGTCTGGAGGGCAGGGGCAAAATATCCCTTTTATTTCATATCTCAACTCTGCAGCTTTTTTATCTATCACAGTTCATCAATTTAATAATAAACAATTAAATAACATAGAAACCTGACATATATTGAATGAATAAAAAGTCATTAAAAAAACAGGTGGAGGCGACCACAAACCCCCCCCCTTTTTTGTGGTAAACCTGATCTAGGATGGCCTTTTTTAAGTGTCTATTATTAAATTATTATTTTTGTGTACATTTTTATTATATAGTTTATTATTATACATTTTTTATTTTGCTGTTTTTTGTCTTATATTATTACAGTGGAACCCCGCATACCCTCGGCATCACATAAATTTAATCCGCAAAACCCCTCGCTTTTACGCAAAAATTTTGCCGCATACACCAAAAAAGCTCACCGTGTTGTCCGAGACCGGTCCCAATGTGCGCCCCTTTCCAGCCCACTTTCCCCCGGTGGCATTTTTACCCCGCCGCCTCCGCGGGAAATCCAAGCATACAATCGGAATATTTTGTATATTACAGTGTTTTTGGTGATTTTTTTTGCAAAAAAAGTGACCAGGGCCCCAAAAAGTTCTTGTGCCAACCCACAGCATAAGGGTGAGAAACTAAGAATGAAAAAAAAAGATCATTGAATTTTATGAAAATGGGGCGTGTTCCCGAGCTGGGCAGGTTTTATAATAAACCCCAATCAACCATCCTATTTTGGTGGAAGCGCGCTGCTGCTGTACCGCCGAACTGCTGTTGCTGCTGCTGCACTGTCACTGTGCTGCGCTGTACCACCCTTCAGCTGCCCTGTAGTTTCCTCTGTTCTGGTAGCATGCTTGCTTTCTGTGACTGTCGCTGCTGCTGCTGCTGCGCTGTAGCACGTTGTTTGTGGTTATTGAGAATCCAAGAAAAATTAACCCGAGATTTGCCCCCCAGGATAACCCAAAAAAATCAGTGTATCGAAACTGTCAAATTATTTCCATTGGGGTCCTTAATCTTGTCTCCCGGAGCAACCCACACCAGTCGCTAACACCCAGGTGAACAGGGAAAAATTCTGGAAAATAGTGCTCTATTGGTGGGGAATTTAAAACCACAAAGGTTGGTTTGAGAGATTTAAGAATCGTGTGGCATAAACCGTGTGATAAGGCCGTTCTGGAAGAAAATGCCAAACAGGCCTCAGTACTCGGAGGAAAAAGGGACTCCCCGGAAACAGTGTTCATCGTCATTGCTGCACTTTAATTAAAGGGAAATTCATTTTTCTTCATTTAGTAGGTGTAATCACAAATATATTTTGCATGTATACCTTTTTATTGTGATGTATTTCTCTTTGTGTTAGGGAAAAAATATATTTTTATGTGGAAAATTTTTTTTTTTTATACTTTTGGGGGTTTGCACGGGTTAATTTGATTTCCATTTCTTATGGGGAAAATTCATTCGCCATACCGATCATTTCGCATAAAAATGAGCCCCTTTCACGGGTTTAAAATCGCTATGCGGGGGTCCACTGTATACTATTATTATTGACAGTGGACCCCCCGGGTTTTCAAACACTCCCAGGCGACCAATTTTGAAGGTATTTATGTAAGTGCGTTTGTAGTGATTTTTGGGGGGTTTAAATGGACAATCTAATTAAAAATATTTCCCTTTTGGAAAAAAATTTGGTCAGTACTGGGACCTAGCAACTTCTGGAATAAAATAAAATTTGAAAAACCCGGGGGCCCCGTATTTTATTATTATATATTATTTTTAACGTATTATTATTTTACATACAGGTACCATCCACTTCGACCAAGCGGTTCTGCCCAACGGTCGAAGTCAAGATGGCATAATCGAACCTTTGAAAATTGCCAAAAAAGGGGTAGGGCATAATGTCAAAACTTCCATAAAACTCCCTACATAAATGTAAAATGTACAATCATTATTTCATTCTTTTTACTAAAAATTTTATTTCTATTGTTATATTTTAATTATTTAGTACTTTTAATAATGTTACAGGGTAGTGATATGTATTGGAAATTTTACTCACAACAGTATCTTTTGGTTACTATTATCTTTATGTATTGTCGACACAGGAAGGGGGAATCCACTGTAGTGTCTCCTGCCAGAATTTTTATAACCTAACCCAAATAAATGAAAAAATCGGGAACATTAAAATACGTAGTTTGGGGGCTGACGTTTGGGCTGTCTGTCTGTCTGCTGTTTCTTTCTCTCTCTCTTCTCTCTCCTCCCCCCTCTCTCTCTCTTCTCCCCCCCCTCTCTCTCCCTCCCCTCTCCCCCCTTTCTCCCTCCCTTCTCTCTGTATCTCTCCTCGATCCTCTCTCTGTACTCTCTCTCGTATCTCTCTTTCTCTTATCCTTTCTCTGTATCCCTCTGTATCTCTCTCTGTATCTCCTCAGTTTCTCTCGTATCTCCTCTGACTCTCTCGTATTTTCCTCTGTACTCAATCTGAACAAAAACTGTTCTCTCTCTGTATCTCTGACTCCTCTCTCTTATCCTCTCTCTCTGATCTCTCTCTCTTTACCCTTTTCCCCTTATCTCCTCTCCCTCGTACCTCTCTTTCTGTATCTCTCTCTCTCTGTATCTCTCTCTCGTATCTCCTCTCTCTGTAACTCTCCTCTCTTTACCTCTCTCCCCCCTCTGATCTCTCTCCTCTTATATCCCTCTCTCTTATCTCTCTCTGACCCCTCTCTCTGTACTCTCTCTCCTGAACCCTCGGATCTCCTCTCTTTTTTTTTTTTTAACAGGGTTTGAAAAGGTTAAAAGGACCCCATTTTATTGACAAGCTATTTAAGGTTTAAAGGTTCCAACTTTTTTGGCAAGCAAAGCTTTACCTCTCAGCCATTTGAAAGCATTTTTATTGTTTTGGAAAAATACAAGGGGGGAACGGGAGAATTTGGGAGCCTCGGGGGGCCACATTTCTTTGATCAAACTGATTTTATCTCATTGACATCTTTTATCTGTACAAGGGTTTTCCTTTCCCTCGTCATCTCTTTCCTCTCTCTCTCTCTCCCTTCTCCTCTCCTCTCTCCTCTCTCTCTTTTCCTCTCTCCCCCTCTCTCTCTCCTCTCTCTCTCTCTCTCTCTGTTCCCCCTCTTTCTCTCTCTCTTTCTCTCTCTCTCTGTATCTCTCACTCTCTGTATCTCTCTCTCTCTGTATTCCCCTCTCTATCTCTCTCTCTTATCTCTCCTCTCTTTTCTCCCCTCTCTCTCTCCTCCTTTTCTCTCTCTCTCTCCTCTCTCTCTTTCCTCTCTCTCTCTTTTTCTCTCTCTCTTCTCTTTTTATTCTCTCTTTCTCCTCTCCTCCTCTTCCTTTTTTTTTCTCTCCCCCTCTCTCTCTCTCCTCTCTCCTCCCCTCTCCCCCTCCTCTCTCCTCTCCTCTCTTTTATCTCTCTCCCTCTTATTTCTCTTTTCCTCTGATCTTCTCTCCCCTTTTTATCCTTCCTCTCCTCTCTCTCTGTTCTCTCTCTCTCTCCCCCCTCTGTATCTTCTCTCTCTCTCTCTCCTGTACTCTCTCCTCTCTCTCTCGTATCTCTCTCTATCGAGGGTTTTAAAAAGGGAATACGGGGGTTAGTAGACACCTTTTTGGAGGGGAACGATATATTGTAACCTGTGGTAAGGAGATGGAGCCCCCAGCCTCCCTTTTCCCTGCCTAGTCTACCCCGACGAGCGGGGCAAAAATTTACAACGACACTGCGCACCCGGACGCACCAAACATCACGGGCCTAAAAGGGACCTTCTATAAAAACAATGGATGGACTATGATATGCTAACAACACAAAAGGGGATCAGCAACTTCTAAACACTCGTCATTTACTTATGTCTCTCGACATACACTACTATCCTATGGGCTGACGGGGCAGGGGGTTTCTGGGCTGCCCTAAAAACAAAACAAATTCAATAAATTAGACTAATAAAAGGTATCAAAATGATATTAAAAAAAGATTTTTTACGTAAGGGGTTTAACGTAATGATTTTTAACGTAATGCATTACAAACATAAAACAAATCTTTGTCAATAGGGATGGAATTACGACCGATCGTATTCGCCTCTAGGGATTCTGAAAAAAAAAATATATATACAAGGTAAAAATTAACGAAAAGGCATCTGTTTCACACTCAGATCATTACTGTCAAATTCTCAAATGCGGGGGAACTGAAAAACAAAAAAAAAAAAAAATTCTGAAAAACAATCAGTAATAAAACATTGACAATTTCTTCATCTCGGACGTCTAGTTATACAACTATGTCATTAAACCCAATTTCGCTAGGGGATTTTTAAACATATGCAGAATGGTTATCATCCTGGGGGGTTTGAATTCCTCTGCAAGGGCAACAATGCCTTGACTGAGGACAGTCTAACGAGTATCTACAAAACTCAGCTACAGGGCGATCTGAACGAGAAACTACAAAGATACACACATTCACAAAGGACTGTGAATTTACAACGGAGACCTTTCCTTGGAGTACTCAACTGACTATTCGATACAGTAATTTTTGGGCTCTTTACAAAGTCACTAAGGGGTGCGGTGGTTTCACACAAAATAAATCTTCCGGGACGGGAATCGAATCACCAGACAAAAGGGGACTTTTTCTTTCTTACTGGGGAATAACAAACCGGTGGATGGATGACTCCCCCGGTGAAAAAAAACGCTAAACACGCAATATGGCAAGGGAAAGAATTTCTATCTCAAACTGCAAAAAAACGGTGAAAATAAAAGAACACGTCAAAAATCTGATATTCAATCGGTTCCACAGTGACAGAGGTACACTATAAAAAACTTCACTTACAAACGTTAACAACATGTGAAATTACCGAGAAATAACTTTTTACATTTCACTGTTACTGTCACCAGGATGGGATCACAATCGAACACAAGGACAACAACAAAACTCGTGGGACACACCCCAGAAACGCTTTTCTGCAACGGGTTTGGGATCAGCGAGATGGCATAACCTTGCAAAGGGAAAGTTCTTCTCAAAGCGTCCCCCCGGGAAGGAACATTTCTTGAACAAGTCACCATCACAAGGTAGAGTCCCCAGACTTCCTGCATGCACGATATTGGGGCTGGAGCCCCGACGGGGTGACAGTATTTTAAGGGCCCGACCGCTCGGCTACGTTAAAAGTAATGAACAAATCATAGGAACTTAACTGAACTTTAATTTCCAGCACTTTAACAAATCCAGAACAAGCGTGAGAACAAACACATTGCCATCATAAGGGAAATTGGGGACTGTGGGCTATTTATATTTACTTTGACTGGCATGATCCCCAATGACATTCAAAAGTGACTGGGGGCATCTTCTCATGAACTTTCCAGGACAAAGCAAGAAAAAAAAAAATAGAAAGAATTACACATAACTTAAACGGGAAGAAAATCTTAAAAATATTCTGCATAATAATTAAAAATTGAAGGGCAACAGTAAGCAAAGAAAATCCCAAGAAATTACCAACTAATAAACAACACTTTTAAAATCAAGAAACTTGTACTTTACTCAAATCAAAATTTTCTCAACTTTTACTTTAAATGAATGAATGGCACGTGAGTTTCTTTACTCTCAATGCAATAGGGAAATACAACAAAAAAATGATAAAATGGGCTCAATAAAACTTTTGCAAAATAAAACAAACTGGACAACAATTTCCCCTGAATAAATAAAAGGCACAGAAAAATAAAATATTATGCCAAACAGAGCATAATAAAATGCACTGAAATAAACTGTATAATATTCAAAAAACAATTTCAATCAAAAATATTCACAATGACAAAAATTTTTGCAAAAAAAACTTTAAAGGTAACACAAAGTTTTTTCACAAAATTATTGCAAAAGAGTCATGTCAAAAATAAAAAAAAAAATTTCACCAAAAAAAGAAATAAATTTAAGGGGAAAAAATGGTTTAACACTTTTAAATCTAACTCAAATTTTGCAACCTTAACAAACAAAAAACAATTTACTTTTAAAAAGAAATTTAAAAAGCACTAAAGTGAATTTGTTCAATAAACATGAAAAATAATAGGGGCTAGAACACAAACAAAAAAAAGTTTTTAAAACTTTCAGTGAAGCAAACACAACACATCAACATAAAACAAACTACAAATTTTCTTTCAATGAAACTTGATGGTGAAAAAAATTTTAGTAAGATTTTTTTGTTGCACAAAAAAGGCACTATTTTTGGAAATAAGACAAATTAACACTACAAATGAAAAGAATAGAACAAAAATGTTCAACACACAGAGAAAAAACAAAATCACAAAAGCGGGAAAAAAAAAATGTAACAGACAAAACGAGTTTGGGTGCGGGCACAAAATAAAAAATTACTGAATTAAATTCACGGATTACTGAGAACCAGTATTCGAATGTAAAAACAAATTCATACTGCTCATATGTTGCAACCCCCAAAAAAGGAAAAACACAAGGTACTACTTCAAAAGTAAAAAAAAAAAAAGAAACCAACCAACAACATAAGATAAGCACAAAAAATTAAAACTGAATTAAAAAAGGGAAAAAAAAAATTTTTGCAAACGTATAATAAAAACTGATCTGATCGAGAGTCACTAAATGTCACTAAAAAAAAACACTGGGAAAAACAAAAAGAAATGTTCAAAAAACTCGCAAATTCCCCCTATGAAAAATATTACGCTGAACGACTTGGTGTAAATAGATGGAAAGGGGGGGATGGAGGCTACGTCTCGTGGCTGGCTATTGTCCTCAGGTGTCGTAGAATTCGCTTACATTGACGATAGACAACACAGGAGGCTTTTTAACGAGCCAAAAAACCCCTCTAGCTCTTTACCCCTATTTGGTCCTTTAAAATATGGGGGCAAACCCTTAGGTCCAAAAAACTGGTAGAGGTTGGTATGGGTTAATGGGTGGGTGAGGTGTCTGAGGGGAGCGGGGCGAGTGGTTTGGGTGGGGGCTTTAACAACTAAGGGGGACCCTGGGAACACACGGGTCAGTGGGGCCAGGAGAATGGCGTAACCTCACTGAAGACAACCACACTGGCGCGAAATATTCTAAGCTGGGGGCTTAAAAAAAAACCCCGAAATACCACACACCACAAGGAGAAAAAGAGCACTCGAATGGGTTGGAGCTTTTAATCACAGCGTAAACTGTACCACGTGGGTTGAGAATGGGGGAAGACACCTGGGTTAGTTGCTACGGCTTATCTTAACCCTCACACGAATAGCTTTATAACTTCTCATAGACACAGCAGGGGGAAACTGGCTTGGCAGGCAAAGCTGGATAGTAGTTAGGCTGGACGACGGGGGGTTTTTTCCCCCCACCCCAGACTGGGTTTCGGCTTACTTTCAAACTCAGGTCAACCCCCCGGGAGGATGCAAAAAAACAGATAAACACTAAACAAAAAGACTGACCATTGCATAATGATGCTGGTAAAACTTTTGGGGAGTAGCTGGCTTGAGGGACGGCTGCGGTTTAGCGTACCCTCTCCAGGGCCATCACAAATGTCGGGCCCGGCCCCTAAAAATTTATCTCCAAAAACGCTGTAACGTCAGGATTACGGGCCCTTTCCTTCCACCAATTTATCAGGGTTCTTAAAAAAGGGGATACCGAGGGTTGAAGGTGATACACTTGTTGGATGTAATAAAATTTTTTAAACTGTGGTAAAGGAGATGGACCCCCAGCCTGCCTTGTCCTGCCTATTCTACACCCGCTGGCGGGGGCGAGGTACGAACGACACATGCACTCACGTACGTCACACAAACAGTCACAAGCCCAAAAAGGGTCTCTATATAAACACAAGGGTGGACATGATATGCTATACAAAAACTTAAGGGGGATCACAACTATCTGACATCTCTCTGTTCTCTCCTTTCCTCCCTGATCTCCCTCTCCTCTCTCCTCTCCTGATCTCTCTCTCTGTACTCTCCTCTCTCTGTATCCCCTTCTCTCCTCTTATCTCCCTCTGTATCCTCCCCCTCTCTCTCCTCTCTCTCTCTCTCTTTTCTGTACCCCTCCCTCTCTCTCTCCTCTCTCTCTCTCTGTAATCTTTTTTTTTTTTTTTTTTTTTTTTTTTTTTTCACAGGGTTTTTTCAAGGGTTAAGGATCCCTACTTTTATTGACAAGCTATTTTCAGGGAAGGGTTTCCAACTTTATTGGGAAAAAAGAGCGTTTTCCTACATCAGCTCATTTAAAAGCATTTTTATTTTATGAGACATACAATAGGGAACAGGATGAAGTTGGAGCCATCTGTGGGCCAGCATTTTCATTTGATCAACTGACTTTATCTCGTTGGCATCATTATGCTGTACGAATGTGTTCCATACTCGAGTCATCCTGGGTATATAGGATCTCAGATGGAGTGAAGTTCTGGAGAAGGGTACAGCCAGAGTGAAGTTGCTGCTTTCTGCCCGTCTTGTGGCATAAAAGCTTGTTTCACGCTGTCCTCGAAGTGGATCCAAGTGTGGTACTTTGACAATATTGGCCTTGTACATAAGAGTAAGGCCACCCACATCCCTCCTATGTTGAAGGCTCTGCTGAAATGACAGATCTATCCAGGATGGGTCCAGGCGAGAGATGAGACGTCTTGCTCTGTTCTCTACTCTGTCAAGCAGTCGCAGATGAGAAGGGGGGCAGGCAAACCAAGAAAGTGGAGCATACTCAAGGTGCGAGCATACTTGTGCCTCGTACAGAATCTTGCAATCCCTACTGTCAAGTAGACGCAAGATACGGCGAAGTGCTGTAAGCTTCCTGGCTTCCTTGTTTGCAAGATTTACAACATGGTTCTTCATGGTTAGTTTGGAGTCAAATTTCACCCCAAGGATATCAACTTCTTCTCCAGGTGCCAACACCCTCCCATTCATCCTTACTACTGCACCAGCATTACCATCATGGTGCCTAGAGACGATCATCATTTGCGTTTTCTCAGGTGCAAATGTAACTTGCCATCTATTTCCCCAAGCTGATATAGCTCTCAGCTGGTGATTGATGTAGCTTAGAGCAGCTGGCATTTCTTTTCTTGGATATGTGAATGTCAGTGTGCAGTCGTCTGCATATGCATGTGATTCTGGGATGAGATGAAGAAGGTCGTTGAAGTAGACATTCCATAACAATGGTCCCAGCACGCTTCCTTGTGGAACACTTGCCCCAATAGGATGTCTTGCTGATTCCATTCCATTGAGAACTACACTTAGAGATCTACCATGAAGGTAATCACTGAGGAGACATAGTGTAGAGCCTGCAATTTCCAGTGCTTGAAGGTTTGCTAAGAGGCCCTGGTGCCACACCCGGTCGAAAGCGCCAACAATGTCCAGTGCTACCACACAGCTGACTTTGGATTCATCCAGTGACTGGTGCCACTTAGTGGAGAGGTTTAACAACAGATCAGCAGCAGAGTAACCTTTCCTGAAGCCATATTGACGATCACAAAGTAGTGAGTGATAGTCAAAAAACTCTGTCATTTGTCTTGAGATTATTGTCTCAAGGATCTTACCAATGATTGACAGGAGTGACACTGGTCTGTAGTTGCTGATTTCTGCTTTGCTCTTCTTTTTGTGAACAGGAACTACATTTGCCTCTTTCCATAGAGAGGGCCATTTACACTGTATAGGCAGTGCTGAAAGATGCGAGTTAGAGGTGCTGCTAGCTGGTCTGCACATCTTCTCAGCAATCTTGGGCTCAACTTGTCTGGGCCCACAGCCTTTCTTGGTCAAGCGATTTAAGAAGGAAATGCACCTCCTCCTGCCTTATTGTCACCACTGACAGTTTTGACACAGTTCTTGCAGCTAGCCAAGGAGGGTCCCTTGCTGGATCAGGAACTTGCATTTTGGTAGCAAAGTGTTCAGCAAAGAGGCCCGCCTTCTCTTGACTACTAGTAGAGGTGGTCCCATCCTGTCGATTTAGAGGTGGAATGAGTTCATCAGGCAGATAACCTTGTCTGTCCTTGACCAGGGGCCACCAGGTTTTGGAACCTACCCTACCTGTTGCTAGCTTTCTTTTAGTGTCCACCTCCCATTTAGCAGTGGCCCACTTTTGAACGTCACCCATATGTCTACAGGCTTGCCTGTGCAAGTTCCTGTTATAGGTGGTAGGATGTCTCTTATACCTTTGCCATGCTTTGTACTTAGCAGTAGCAGCCTCTCTACAACGAAAGCCAAACCAAGGCTGATCCGTAGGCTTCATCACATATTGCCGGTGAGGAATGTGTTCTTGTTGTAGATTAAGGATGTGTCCAGTAAAGGCTTTCACTTGGTTGTCAACATCCCCTTGGAGAAGAGCATTCCAATCGGTGGTGGCGAGCTCAGAGCGAAGGTCTGGCCAATTACCTCTTTCCCATAGCCAGGTTGTGCGTGTGGACTCCTCACCTCGTTCTGTTGGGATCTTAAGTGTCGTAAAAACAGCCTTGTGGTCAGACGATCCAACGTAGCCGAGGGGTTGACAAGTGACTATGCCTTCTGCCAGATCACTCACTACTGGGTCAAGGGAGGAGCCAGAGATGTGAGTAGGGAAATCATCAAAGTTTATCATGTCAAACACTGCAAGAAGGTCATCAAAGTCCCTCTGTATAAGGTGCTGGTTGAGGTCACCAACAATTATGATATGTTGACAGTTGTGTTGTAGCAGAAGGGAGTCAATATTTTCCATTAGGAAGTTGATGGGATCTGCATGTTGCCACTGAGGTCTGTACATTGCACATGCTAGTACAGAGGTACTAGTTTTATGCAGAGCTTGAAGAACATCATTTCAAGATGTGTAGGGGTGGCAACATCAATGTGCTGGGCATGAACACTTTTAGAGAAGCACACAGCAACACCTCCTCCTTGTAAAGTAAAAAAGGACACAAGTGCAACTAATGTGACATTTATAGTGGCAACGTTTCGCTCTCCAGGAGCTTTATCAAGCCATTACAAACAATACATGGACACAGAGGATATATAAAGGCTCAGAGTGAGGTGCAATACTAGTGAGGTACCATTTCGATGTTCACTAGTGGTAGTATAGTAGTAGTAGTGGTAGTGACAAGTAATACAATATGGTAGAGCAATTAATTCGTACATGAGTAAAAGGATATAAAAGCTATTACTTGGGTAACATAAAAATAGGTTGGACAAATAGAGACTGGAAAGAGCAGCTTGTTTCAGTGTTCACTACTCTGTAATGTGCTTTTGAAGTATAACAGAGAGATATGTGATGCAGTTTACTGTTTCAGGAGGATCTTGCTAAGACTTCGAGTAAAGTGAAGCTGCCGTTTTTTGTTAATTATCGAAACACGAATTGCATTCGAGCACTGCAGTGCGGAAATAGTATTTTGATCACTAATGGGTGTCTCTGAATTTCATGTAATATTGTGGAATTTCAACGCAGTGTACAACACCAAAATTCCAGCAATATCTCATGAAATATCAGAACGCCAAAATAGTGTATAAAAAAGCTAATTACGAGACGAAGTGCCTCGAATCACACTGATCGCTGTTTCGAATACAATTAGTCCAACGGCAGTTTACATCCCGAAGTCTTGCAAGAATCCCTGAAAACAGTAGAACCCTGCCATATAGTCTTACCTGTTTACTACACAAAGAAATTTACAGAGACGTGAACACGAACAAGCTGCTCTTCCATCTCTATTTGTCCAACCTATTTTATATCGTTACCCAATAATAGCTTTATATCTTTGATATCATGACGAATTAATTGCCACTATATTGTCACTTATTTGCACTGATCCATTTCTATACTTACCACTAGTGACATCGAAATGCTACCAACTTTATTCACCTCCTTGACCTTTAACCCTCTGTTCCTGTATGTTTTCACATGGTGTAAGCCTGAGCGAAACTTCCCACTATAATTCACTTTAGTTGCACTTGTGTCCAATTTTTACTTTACATATTGTCGGTACATTCTACAACTTTATTACACTCCTCTTGCCCTTGCCTCTCTTCCACTCTGATGTACTCAGCAACTCTCTGCTTTTCTCCTGTCATCTCATGTTTCAACAACAGCATCCTGTCGGGACGCCGAGTTTCACACAATCTAACTCTCACTCTTCTCTCTCTCTTCTCTCTCTCTTCTCTCTACTCTCTTTCTCCTCTCCTCTCTCTCTCTCTCTTCTCTCTTCTCTCTCTCTCTTCTCTTCCCTCTCTTCTCTCGTCTTCTCTCTCTCTCCTCTCTCTCTCCTCTTCTCTCTCCTTCTCTCTCTGTCTCTCTCTTCTCTCTCTCTCTCTCTCTCTCGTCTCTCTCTCTCTCTCTTCTCTCTCTCTTCTCTCTCTCTCTCTCTCTCTCTCTTCCTCTCTCTCTCCTCTCTCTCCTCTCTCTCTCTCTCTCTCTCTCTCTCTTCTCTCTCTCTTCTCTCTCTCTCTCTCTCTCTCTCTCTCTCTCTCTCTCTCTGTCTCTCTCTCTGTCTCTCTCTCTCTCTGTCTCTCTCTCTCTCTCTCTCTCTCTCTCTCTCTCTCTCTCTCTCTCTCTCTCTCTCTCCTCTCTCTCTCTCTCTCTCTCTCTCCTCTCTCTCTCTCTCTCCTCTCTCTCTCCTCTCTCCTCTCTCTCTCTCCTCTCTCTTTCTCTGGTACACGTAAGTGAAGTTATCATACATAGTATAAATTACCTAGGATAACCCAAAAAATCCAGACAAAGTGCTATACAGTGGATCTGTGATCCAGTGCCCTAAATTAATAATGATATTAATAATTATTATTATTACAATAATACATATGTACTAATATTAATAATATTATTATTAAACTAAAATATAATAATCGTGTCCACTCATTACTTACCTTAAAATATCTGTAGTCTTAATGTAGAGTGAGAGGTGAGTAAACACGATTAAATGAATAAGCGAGAGAGAATGAGAGTGTAGAATGTTCACGAGTTATGTAAACAAACGTTATTGTTGTTACCATCCCGGACACGAATGGTTTTTGTTCACTCTGTCAAGCCGACCAGAAAAACATCTCGTATTTGTTAATTTATATGTTTATATGTTATGTAGCATGTTTATTATATAATTTTGAAAAAAAAAATCACAGATGGATTAAGCAAAATGTCTATATTAACGTTTTATACACATTTAATGCACCTCAGTGATTATTATTGTTATTATCATTATTAATATGGCATCTTCAAGACAAATTACACTCTTAATGAGTGACTCTGAGACAGACAAGCAGACAGAAAGACAGACACACAGGTAGACAGAAAGACAGACACACAGGTAGACAGAAAGACACACAGGTAGACTGAAAGACACACACAGGTAGACAGACACACACACACAGGTAGACATAAAGACAGACACACAAGTAGACAGAAAGAAGACAGAAAGACAGACACACAGGTAGACAGACAGACACAGGTAGACATAAAGACACACACACACAGGTAGACATAAAAACAGACACACAGGTAGACAGAAAGACAGACAAACAGGTAAACAGAAGGACAGACACACAGGTATACAGAAAGGGGACAAAAAGATACAAAACATCCAGACCATGGGAAATCCTGGGTAGCCACTGCCACTCAAGAGAGAGAGGTTTTTTTAGTGCCAGGAAGGAAAAAAAACTGGCAAGAAATGGCGGAAATTGTACGCCAAATCCAGTCATTTCTGGAGTGTAACTACAGTCAATTGCCTCTACTCCAAACCAACAGATACAGATACTAGTGCCGGAAAAAAAAAATCCCCCCCCAGTACCACCAATACCACCAGTCCGATGACTTTCTTCTTTGCAAATATACAGGGTCTAAAGCCAGCAACGAACAACAAAATACCTTTCATCCGTGGACTGCTTGCAGAGGCAAATGCAAAGTTCGCGGTTTTCACAGAGACCCACATAAAGGATCACTTGGACAATGAAATATGGATAACACGTTACAACCTATACAGATGTGACAGAGTGAACAGGCAAAAGGGGGGGGGTTGGCCTGTATATTGCAGAGTCACTTGTTTCCACAGAACTGCTTAATGCCTCAAATGATGTAGTGGAAGTTTTAGCAGTAAAGATTGAGAACCAAAACCTAGTCATTGTGGTAGTCTACAAGCCTCCGGATGCAATGTCCCAGCAATTCCAGGAACAGCTGTCAAAAATTGCCCACTGTCTGGAAAATTTACCAGCTCCTGCCTCCAACATCTTGCTCCTGGGGGATTACAACTTGAGACACCTAAAATGGAGGAATATAGCAAATAATGTTGTTGCAGTGATAACGCCAGGAGGCAGCTCTGACGAGAACTCACACACACATGAGCTTTTAAATCTCTGCACAAAATTCAACTTAAACCAACAAATAATAGAGCCTACTAGACTGGAGAATACACTAGACCTCATCTTCACTAACAATGATGATCTGATGCAAAATGTCACCACATCAAAAACAATATACTACTCAGATCACAATATAATCGAGGTTCAGACATGTATGCGAGGAGCCCCAGACCGACAAAATGAGATTAGCCACAAGGGAGCCTTCACCAAATTCAACTTCAATAACAAGAACATAAAGTGGGACCAAGTAAATTAAGTCCTAAATGATATAAGCTGGGAAGATAGACTAAGCAACACAGACCCCAACTTATGCCTAGAACAGATTCACTCTGTGGCACTCAATGTATGCTCAAGGCTTATTCCTTTAAGAAAAAGGAGGAGTAGATGTAAATAGAAAGAGACAGGCACTCCCTTTACAGGCGACGGAAAAGAATAACAGAGCGTTTAAAAGAGGCCAATATACATGTATCTGAAATGCGTCGGGAGTGTCACTGGTCAGAGAAATAGCAAACATCAAACTTAAACTAAAGGAATCTTATAGGAGTCAGGAATCACGGGAAGAACTAAAAGCAATAAATGAAATCGAAAGAAACCCAAAGTATTTCTTTTCTTATGCCAAATCAAGGTTGAGAACAACATCCAGTATTGGGCCCCTACTTAAACAAGATGGGTCCTACACAGATGACAACAAGGAAATGAGTGAGCTTCTCAAGTCCCAATATGACTCAGTTTTTAGCAAGCCGCTAACCAGACTGAGAGTCGAAGATCAAAATGAATGTTTCATGAGAGAGCCACAAAATTTTTATGAGAGAGCCACAGAATTTGGTTAACACAAGCCTATCTGATATTATCCTGATGCCAAATGACTTCAAACAGGCGATAAATGACATGCCCATGCACTCTGCCCCAGGGCCAGACTCATAAAACTCCATGTTCATCAAGAACTGCAAGAAGCCCCTATCACGAGCTTTTACCATCCTATGGAGAGGGAGCATGGACACGGGGGTCGTCCCACAGTTACTAAAATCAACAGACATAGCCCCACTCCACAAAGGGGGCAGTAAAGCAATAGCAAAGAACTACAGACCGATAGCACTAACATCCCATATCATAAAAATCTTTGAAAGGGTCCTAAGAAGCAAGATTGCCACCCATCTAGATACCCATCAGTTACACAACCCAGGGCAACATGGGTTTAGAGCAGGTCGCTCCTGTCTGTCTCAGCTACTGGATCACTATGACAAGGTCCTAGATGCACTAGAAGACAAAAAGAATGCAGATGTAATATATAGACTTTGCAAAAGCCTTCGACAAGTGTGACCATGGTGTAATAGCGCACAAAATGTGTGACCATGGTGTAATAGCGCACAAAATGCGTGACAAAGGAATAACAGGAAAAGTTGGTAGATGGATCTACAATTTCCTCACAAACAGAACACAAAGAGTAGTAGTCAACAGAGTAAAGTCTGAGGCGGCTATGGTGAAAAGCTCTGTTCCACAAGGCACAGTACTCGCTCCCATCTTGTTTCTCATCCTCATATCTGACATAGACAAGGATGTCAGCCACAGCACCGTGTCTTCCTTTGCAGATGGCACCCGAATCTGCATGACAGTGTCTTCCATTGCAGACACTGCAAGGCTCCAGGCTGACATCAGCCAAATCTTTCAGTGGGCTGCAGAAAACAATATGAAGTTCAACGATGAGAAATTTCAATTACTCCAATATGGTAAACATGAGGAAATTAAAACTTCATCAGAGTACAAAACAAATTCCTTCCACAAAATAGAGCGAAAAAACAACGTCAAAGACCTTGGAGTGATCACTTTGGAGGATCTCGCCTTCAAGGACCATAACATTGTATCAATCGCATCTGCTAGAAAAATGACAGGATGGATAATGCGAACCTTCAAAACTAGGGAGGCCAAGCCCATGATGGCACGCTTCAGGTCTCTTGTTCTATCTAGGCTGGAATATTGCTGCACACTAACAGCACCTTTCAAGGCAGGTGAAAATGCTGACCTAGAAAATGTACAGAGAACCTTCATGGCGTGCATAATGGAGATAAAACACCTCAATTACTGGGAGGGCTTGAAGGTCCTGAACCTGTACTCCCTGGAATGCAGGCAGGAGAGATACATGATTATATACACCTGGAAAATCCTAGAGGAACTAGTACCGAACTTGCACACGAAAATCACTCGCAACGAAAGCAGAAGTCTCGGCAGACTATGCAGCATCCCCTCAATAAAAAGCAGGGGTGTCACTAGCACGTTAAGATACAATACAATAAGTGTCAGGGGCCCGAAACTGTTCAACTGCCTCCCAGCATACATAAGGGGGATTACCAATATACCCCTGGCTATCTTCAAGCAGGCACTGGACAAGCACCTAAAGTCGGTACCAGACCAGCCGGGCTATGGCTTGTACGTTGGATTGCGTGCAGCCAGCAGTAACAGCCTGGTTGATCAGGCTCTGATCCACCAGGAGGCATGGTCACAGACCGGGCCGCGGGGGCGTTGACCCTCGGAACTCTCTCCAGGTAAACACAGGTAGACAGAAAGACAGACTCACAGGTAGACAGAAAGACAGACACACAGGTAGACAGATAAACAGACACACAGAGATACAGACAGACTCAGATATACAGGTAGACAGATACAGACAGGTTTATGTGCAACAGTGAAAACAAATAGAGAGTTCGAGAGTAAGAGCCTTTCTTGCCACAATCTCCAGTGCAAGATTCAAACTTTATCTTAGAGGCCATGGTAAAATTTACTGTCCAGTTAGTACAGTTAATACAGTATGATGCTGCTGATAGGGCAGAATACTCAAACTAATGCTACCTGCATGACGCATTGCCGCCGCGAGTATTGTCAAATATCGTACAGCGGTATGCATCAGCCGGCCTAGCCCAGCTGCCAGATGCAAGGTCGTAAGTCGAGTGGACGTATGTCGAGCAGGTCGTAAGTCGGATGGTAGGTGTATTATTATTATTATTATTATTATTATTATTATTATTATTATTTAAATGTAAATAATTTGTAATGTTTATTCACACAAAAAATATAAGATTTACTGTTATGCCTTATTGCAATAATTGTATAAATAATGTCAACCCATTCATGACTGCATATTGGAATGGACAGTGACGTCATTTGTTTACTCCTGAACATAGTCAAGGAAATGAGCATTTCTCCCTTGTTGAGCTCAATTTCAAGGTACTTTTCATTGTGAAAGCAATCAGAATCATATCTATTTCTGTAATATATCTTCCATTCTATCAACCACTGTACCGCTGTACAGTGGAACCTCTACTTGTGAGCGTATCCACGTGCGAATTTTTCCAAATATGACCAGTCGATGGGTCAGTTTTTTGCTTCCATACGCGAGCAAAATTTCCACAAGTGAACAGACCTCAAGGCAGGTTCCTTGACACTGGTGAGGGGCTCTTGCTCTTGATCTCAGGAATTGTATCTCATTTGTTTGTTGGACTATCTTATTGAAACTTGGCAATGTACGATGGAAAGATGCCTCTTAACGTACACCAAAAATAAAAGACATCTAAGCATAAATAATGGAATTCGCTTCTCAGCAATTAGCCACCCCTTAGCGGTAATTTTGAATGTTTTTTATGGTTGTATTCTCGTTTTTTTGGTCTCATTTGATAGAATGGAAGATATATTTATTTATTTATTTATTTATTAATTTGAGCATGATACATTGAAGTACAAAAAAATAAAGTAGTTAAGTGTAACATGACAAAGCCACTTGTATGCAGAGCATTATGGGCAGGCTTAAAATTAACTTAAGATTAACTAAGCAATGATATATTCAGAAATAGATGTGATTTTGATTGCTTTCATGATGAAAAGTGCCTTGAAAATGAGATCAACCTAGGAGAAATGGTCCATTGCTTGACTGTTTCAGAGTAAACAAATGACATCACTGTCCATTCCAATATGCAGTCATGAATGGGTTGACATTATTTATACAATTATTGCAATAAGGAATAACAGTAAATCTTATATTTTTTGTGTGAATAAAAATTATAGGTTATTATAGGTTAGTGGATGAGTTTGAGAATGTGTGTAAAGGTAGAAAGTTGAAAGTGAGCATAGAAAAGAGTAAGGTGATGTGGGTATCAAATGATTTAGATAAAGAAAAATTGGATATCAAATTGGGGAGGAGGAGTATGGAAGAAGTGAATGTTTTCAGATACTTGGGAGTTGACGTGTCGGCGGATGGATTTATGAAGGATGAGGTTAATCATAGAATTGATGAGAGAAAAAAGGTGAGTGGTGCATTGAGGTATCTGTGGAGACAAAAAACGTTATCTATGGAGGCAAAGAAGGGAATGTATGAAAGTATAGTAGTACCAACACTCTTATATGGGTGTGAAGCTTGGGTGGTAAATGCAGCATCGAGGAGACGGTTGGAGGCAGTGGAGATGTCCTGTTTAAGGTCAATGTGTGGTGTAAATATTATGCAGAAAATTCGGAGTGTGGAAATTAGGAGAAGGTGTGGAGTTAATAAAAGTATTAGTCAGAGGGCTGAAGAGGGGTTGTTGAGGTGGTTTGGTCATTTAGAGAGAATTAATCAAAGTAGAATGACATGGAGAGCACATAAATCTGTAGGGGAAGGAAGGCAGGGTAGGGGTCGTCCTCGAAAAGGTTGGAAGGAAGGGGTAAGGGAGGTTTTGTGGGCGAGGGGCTTGGACTTCCAGCAAGCGTGCATGAGCGTGTTCGATAGGAGTGAATGGAGATGAATGGTATTTGGGACCTGACGATCTGTTGGAGTGTGAGCAGGGTAATATTTAGTGAAGGGATTCAGGGAAACCGGTTATTTTTATATAGCTGGACTAGAGTCCTGGAAATGGGAAGTACAATGCCTGCACTCTAAAGGAGGGGTTCGGGATATTAGCGCTGTTGAGGGATGTGTTGTGTATATTTACACGTACAGTAGGGCCTCACTTATATGGCTGGTTAGGTTCCAGGCTACCGCCGTAAAGCGGAAACTGCCGTAAAGTGGAACACCCTTTTTTTCCACTTACAAATGCATACAAACACTAGATAACAAGTTTACACTAACATATATTAAGTTAGCAATAGAACCAGGCATCAAAAAACAATAAAAAAGTACAATACACACATAGTGCACTCATTACTTACCTGAAAATATTTATAGTCTTAATCTAGGGTGAGACAAGTAGTATTTATTGTAAGAAATCAAGTGTGGTATGTATAGTAGTCAGCCAGGCTACCGTACCAGGCCACCCCACCCACACATACTATTCTATGATATTTAAGCATCTCAGAGCGATAAAATGTATATACAGTTCACTCATTACTTACCTTAAAATATAGGGTGAGATGAGTAGCATTTATTTTAAAAAATCAAGTGTGGTATGTATGGTAGTCAGCTGGGCTACCATACCAGGCCAACCCACCACACATAATATTCTATTACATTTAAGCATCCCAGAGTGATAAAATGTATATACAGTTCACTCATTACTTACCTTAAAATATTTGTAGTCTTAATGTAGGGTCAGGAGTAAGTAAATGAGATAAAACGAATAAATGAGAGAGAGAAAGAATGAGTGCATGAGAGAGGACAGGCGCAGAGTTATGTAAACAAACCAGGCGAAGGTAAGTTTTGTAAACAAACAGTGTACACGTCTGGTTTGTGTACAAGTTACATTGTCTACAGGTTGTCTCTACATTGATACGGTAGAATAAATAAAGAAGAACACTCCCATTCTCATGTAACATCATTTTGAGAAGAAATGATGCTCTGAGTGAAGGCAATGGAAATAAGTCACTCTGACTTTTTTGGGTTATCCTAGGTTCTCTACACATATGTTGTTATGTATGATAATCTATGTAACTGTATTTGTGTATACCTGAATAAACTTACATACATACGAAAGGAATAATTTTCTACAGTTACCCCCAGTAACACATTTTCTCTTATGTTAGATTAGAGAAAATGTTATTCTTGGCGTCACTTGTACAAGTTATCTGGCTACCACATCTCATATTTATGTTTATTTATTCTATTGTGGGGTGTATTTATCATCTTTTTATTTTATGTATCGTGTTTATTATATAATTTTGAAAAAATATCACGGATGGATTAATGAAAATGTGTATATTAACCCTTTAAGGGTCCGTCCCGTAGATCTACGGCTTTACGTTCAGGGTCCAAACCGTAGATCTACGCCAAAATTCTAGCGCCATCAAATTTAGCATGAGAAGGCTGGTAGGCCTACATCTAAGAGAATGGGTCTAGGTGGTCAGTGTGCACACCATAGAAAAAATCTGGACACCCACATGGCATTGTGGGAACGCTGGCAAAGTAGCTTTGTTCATAGTGCCTGGCGGCAAGATGCTCTCACTCCCCACTCACTCTCCGGGCGAATTCTGACTCTCCTCTTCACAACTTACAGTTCTAAGACTGATGGAAGTGGAGCTGAAGATGAATTCTATGGTTTTGAACCATATGTTACCATTGTGCCATATGGTACAATGGTACCATATGGTACAATGGTGCCATGTCATACAATGGTATCATATGGTACAATGGTATATGGTACCATATGGTACAATGTATGTATAGTACATTGTACCATATAGTACATTGTACCATATAGTACATTGTACCATATGGTACAGGGTACAGGGACCCTAATGGAAATAAATCTGTCTGACTTTTTTGGGTTATCCTAGGTTCTCCAAACATATGCTGCTAAGTATGATATTCTATTTAACTTTATTTGTGTATAACTAAATAAACTTACTTATGATGCCACATGCACTTGAGTAAGTTTATTCAGGTGTACAGAAATACAATTACATAGATTATCATACATAGTAGCATATGTATAAAATCCTAGGACAACGCAAAAAAGTCAGGGTGACTTATTTCTATAGCTATCCCTGTATCTGTACCATATGGTACCCTGTACCATATGGTGCAGGGTACAATATGGTACCCTGCACCATATGGTACCCTGCACCATATGGTACCCTGTACCATATGGTACCCTGTACCATATGGTACAAGGTACCATATGGTACCATATGGTACCCTGCACCATATGTTATCCTGTACTGCATGGTACCCTTTACCATATAGTACAATGTACCATATGGTACCCTGTAACATATACCGTGTACCATATGGTCAATAGGTGTTGGTGGCATGAGACACCAGCCAAGACTGAGTGAGTGGCGACGCAAGCTAGCTACTGACTCCGCAGTTTCCGAGACGAAGTGCTTTGTCATCCATCTCAAGGAACACGTAAAGTTCCTGTACACTTGTAAATATATAATAGAACATTACTAATATACAACATTTTTGCATATTTTTGTTGTAAACAACTATTGTAACCAAAATAATAATGAAAATATTAGTGTGTTGAGTACAACAGTACCATATGGTACAATGAACCATATGGTATCATTGTACTGTATGGTACAATGTACCATATGGTACTGTTGCATCATATGGTACCATATGGTACCATTACACCATATGGTACCATAAGGTACCATTGCACCATATGGTACCATTGTATATGGTACCATTGTACCAAATGGTGCCATTCTACCATGTGGTACCATTGTATCATATGGTACCATTGTATCATGTGCCACTGTGCCATATTGTACCATATGGTACCATTGTATCATATGATGCTATTGTACCATATGGTACCAATGCACCCTATGGTACCATTGCACCCTATGGTACCATTGCACCCTATGGCACCATTGTACCATATGGTACTATATGGTACCTTTGTACCAAATGGTGGCATTCTACCATGTGGTACCATTGTATCATGTGCCATTGTACCATATGGTACTATATGGTACCATTGTATTCAACACAATAACCGCACTAATATTTTCATCATTTTGTTTACAATAAACTTGTAAACAAGTTTTGTAAGCAATATAATGATAAACAAATTAGTGCAGTTATTGTGTTGAATACAATGAGTGTACACTTATACAATATACATTATACAGTGGACCCCCGCATAACGATTACCTCTGAATGTGACCAATTATGTAAGTGTATTTATGTAAGTGCGTTTGTACGTGTATGTTTGGGGGTCTGAAATGGACTAATCTACTTCACAATATTTCTTATGGGAACAAATTCGGTCAGTACTGGCACCTGAACATACTTCTGGAGTGAAAAAATATCGTTAACCGGGGGTCCACTGTACTGGTCTCACAGGCCACAAATGTTATTAGAAAAAGAAAAAAGTTAGAAAAGAAAAGAAAAAAGTATAAAAAAAAACATAAAGTAAAAAAAAAGGGATTTTGTGGAAGTCACTGATGTTGCCGCCACCCGGTCATTTTGGGTCAACTTCCCGCCGCTGTATCTCCGTAAGTACTGATCAGAAAAAACTTTTTTTTTGTCTTATTACCTTCACAAAAATATACTCTTTAATTGTGTAAGAAAAAATAATTTTTTTTTTTTTTTTTTTTTTCAAAATTTCTTGGACACTGGAGCACCACTTCAGATTTTGGCCTTGGACCCTGAAGGGGTTAACGTAATATACAACATTTAATGAGACTCGGTGATTATTATTATTATTATCATTTCTAATATGGCGTCACTTGTGCAAGTCATCTGCTACCACATCTCATATTTGTTTATTTATTCTATTGTGGGGTGTATTTATCATCTTTTTATGTTATGTATCGTGTTTATTATATAATTTTGAAAAAATATCATAGATGGATTAATGAAAATGTGTATTTAACGTAATATACGACATTTAAATGAGACTCGATGATTATTATTATCATTACTAATATGACGTCTGGAGACATAAGACACTCTTACTGATTTTAATGTGTACCTGCATGCCAGCACAGTATGTAAGTTTATTTAAGTACAGGTATACATAAGTATAATTATCAGAGTATATATAAAATATGAAATAACTTTTAAAAACATTTGAAATTTTGGAGTTTCCAGACAAAATGGAGAGACTTAGTGCTTACTGAGCTCACGAAGAATGTAAACAAACAGGGTGGGGCGCGGTGACCGTATTAGAAAGTCAGGTGGGGGGAGCCGTATAGCGAGTTTTGGTCATAATTTGAAATAACCGTATTAGCGGAACGCCATAAAGCGGGGCCCTGGTATATATGCTTCTAAACTGTTGTGTTCTGAGCACCTCTGCAAGAACAGTGATTATGTGTGAGTGTGGTGAAAGTGTTGAGTGATGGTGAAAGTATTTTCTTTTTGGGGATTTTCTTTCTTTTTGGGTCCCCCTGCCTCGGTGGGAGACGGAAGACTTGTTAAAAAAATAATAATAATAATAATAGTAATGATAATAATATGTATAATAATCATACATATAATAATAATATGTATAATAATAATAATAATACATATAATAATAATAGTATAATGTAATACAATAATAATAATAATAATAAAATATGTATAATACATATATAATAATAATGTACTACATATAATAATTATAATAATAGATGGCTTCAAAAGGCCTTCACCAGATGGCAGTGTTTACCACAACAAAGAGGGAGCGGTTGTGGCTGCCTCCACCTGTTACGTAATGACATATTTTATTCATTCTAGGGTATGTACAGGTCCTCCATCACAAATCCGGCATCACTGGGACCTGCAGTGTGCTGGATTACTGAGTTTGCCGAATTACAGAGTGGCTAGGTTAGAATACACTTAATAAAATTAACCAACTTGACTTACACAGTTCATTGAGCATCGGCAAAATTCGAACATTTCCGCTACTTTGAGCTCATTTTCAAGGTACTTTTCGTCATGAAAGCAATCAAAATCATGTCTATTTCTGTAATATATCTTCCATTCTATCAAATGAGTCCAAAAAAATGAGAATACAACCATAAAAACCATACGAAAATAGTATACTGCAAAGAGGCGGCTAATGGCTGAGAAGTTAACTCCCGTATTTATCGTCCATCTTTTTTATTTTTGTTGTATGTTAAGAAGCATCTTTCCACCATACATTGCCCAAGTTTCAATGAGATAGCCCAAAAAACAACCGAGAAAAAAAAATATTTACCAAAAATCATATACGGCAAGCCCAAGCCAGGTACTGGAAATAAGTCACTTTGTCTGACTTTTCTGGGTTATCCTAGGTTCTCAATACATACACTGCTATATATGATAATCTATGTAACTGTATTTGTGTATACCTGAATAAACTTATTTACTTCTAGTCTGTCGACTGAGTACAAGCAACCGCCCATTCACTTATTTCAACTACCCAATAAAGTGGTCAGAAATAGGCAATTTGGCCAATTTCACACAAATTTCAACAGATGCCAATTTCAAAATAGGGTCCAGAATAAACAATGCAGACATTCCTAGCACTAAAATAACATTTTCTCTGTTCATTAGTCACAGCTACAGGCCCCTCTTATATTACTCTTGCTTTTCATTTGGAAGTTTTATTCACAAAAAATAGAAGATTTACTGTTATGCAGACTGCTGCATTATTGTAATTGTATAAATAATGTCAAGCCATTCTCGTCTACGTATTGGACTGGCAGGCGGACAGGTATTGGACGGTGACATCATTTGTTTACTCTTGAGCTTCGCTAAAGAATAGAACATTTTCGCTACTGTGAGCACAATTTCAAGGTACTTTTCTTCATGAAAGCAATCAAAATCATATCTATTTCTGTAATATATCTTTCATTCTATCAAATGAGACCGAAAAAATGAGAATGTAGCCATAACAACCATACAAAAATATGCCGCTAAGCGACCGCTAATGCCTGAGAAGTGAACTTTGCAATTTATGGTCTGATTTCTTTCATTTTTGGTGTACGTGAAGAAGTATTTTTCCATCATACATTGCCCAAGTTTGAATAAGATAACCCAACAAACAACTGAGAAAATAATAATAATAATAATAATAATAATATAGTAATAATAATAATAATAATAATACAGTGGACCCCCGCATAACGATATTAATCCGTTCCTGAGAGCTCATTGTTATGCGAAATTATCGTTATGCGAATGAATTTTCCCCATAAGAAATAATGGAAATCAAATTAATCCGTGCAAGACACCCCAAAGTATGAAAAAAAAAAAATTTACCACATGAAATATTAATTTTAATACACACAAACTGAAAAAGACATGCACAGTTACATGACACTTACCTTTATTGAAGATCTGGTGATGATTGATGGGATGGGAGGAGGAGAGAGTCTTAGTGTTTAGAAGGGGAATCCCCTTCCATTAATACTTGAGGTGTCAAGTGTCCTTTTCCGGGGTTACTTCCCTTCTTCTTTTAATGCCACTAGGACCAGCTTCAGAGTCACTGGACTTCTGTAGCACAACATATCTGTCCATAGAGGCCTGTACCTCCCTTTCCTTTATGACTTTCCTAAAGTGGTTCACAACATTGTCAGTGTAATAGTCACCAGCACGGCTTGCAATAGCTGTGTTAGGGTGATTTTCATCCATGAAGGTTTGCACTTTAAGCCACATTGCACACATTTCCTTAATCTTTGAAGTAGGCAACTTCTTCAATTTCTCTCTCCCCTCCTCCGAACCAGTTTCCTCAAGTCTGGCCTCATGCTGATGAAGATGATCTAGCAGCTCATCAGTGGTTAGTTCTTCATTGTCCTCCTCCACCAACTCTTCCACATCATCCCCACTAACCTCCAACACCAAGGACTTTCCCAATGCCACAATGGATTCCTCAACTGGCATAGGATTCCCAGGGTTAGCCTCAAACCCTTCAAAATCCCTTTGGTCTACACATTCTGGCCACAGTTTCTTCCAAGCAGAGTTCAAGGTCCTCTTAGTCACTCCCTCCCAAGCCTTACCTATAAGGTTTACACAATTGATGATATTAAAATGCTCTCTCCAAAACTCTCTTAGAGTCAATCGAGTTTCTGAGGTCACTACAAAGCAACTTTCAAACAGAGCTTTTGTGTACAGTTTTTTGAAGTTGGAAATGACCTGCTGGTTCATGGGCTGCAGGAGAGGAGTGGTATTAGGAGGCAAAAACTTCACCTTAATGAAGCTCATGTCCCCACAAAGTCGCTCTGCCACGTCTGTAGTATGACCAGGGGCATTGTCTAACACCAGGAGGCACTTAAGGTCTAATTTCTTTTCAGTTAGGTAATTTTTCACATTGGGGACATATGCTTGGTGTAACCAGTCATAGAAAAAGTCCCTAGTGACCCATGCCTTTCTGTTTGCCCTCCACAGCACACACAAATTAGCCTTGAGGATATTCTTTTGCCTGAACGCTCTGGGAGTTTCAGAGTGATACACTAATAAAGGCTTCACTTTGCAATCACCACTAGCATTGGAACACATGAGAAGAGTAAGCCTGTCTTTCACAGGCTTATGTCCTGGGAGTGCCTTTTCCTCCTGAGTAATGTAGGTCCTGCTTGGCATTTTCTTCCAAAACAGGCCTGTTTCATCGCAATTAAACACTTGTTCAGGTTCCAGTCCTTCACTGTCTATGTAATCCTTGAATTCCTGCACATATTTTTCAGCTGCTTTGTGGTCCGAACTGGCAGCCTCACCATGCCTTATCACACTATGCATGCCACTACGCTTCTTAAATCTCTCAGACCAACCTTTGCTGGCCTTAAATTCACTCACATCATCACTAGTTGCAGGCATTTTTTAATTAAATCCTCATGCAACTTTCTAGCCTTTTCACTTATGATCACTTGAGAGATGCTATCTCCTGCTATCTGTTTTTCATTTATCCACACCAATAAGAGTCTCTCAACATCTTCTATCACTTGCGATCTCCCTTTCGAAAACACAGTTGAACCTTTGGCAAGAACAGCTTCCTTGATTGCCGTTTTCTTGGCCACAATAGTAGCGATGGTTGATTGGGGTTTACTATACAACCTGGCGAGCTCGGAGACACGCACTCCACTTTCATACTTAGCAATGATCTCTTTCTTCATTTCTTCAGTAATTCTCACCCTTATTCCTGTAGGGTTGGCACTAGAAGCTTTCTTGGGGCCCATGGTCACTTATTTTGCAGATAAAATAACCAAAAACACTGTAATAATACGAAATGTTCCGATTGTATGCTTGGATGTTACCGCGGAGGCTGGCTGGTAAACAATGCCACCGGCGGAACATGTGAGGCTGGCTCAGGCCGCACATTTGACGCGTCTCGGACGAATAGCGTTGAACGGGTTTTTTAGCGGTATGCAAGGCAAAATCTTAGTGATAAAATGTATAGGTATGCGGATTTAATGTTATGTGATGCCAGCGGTATGCAGGGGTCCACTGTAATAATAATAATAATATCTTTATTTACTACACGTACATGTACAAGGTATACAGGCCTAGCCGACATTAGTGACATACTTCTGTATAGAAAGCCGCTTTTTATGCAGAGTATTTCAAGAAAGTCAGTGTCCCAGGATAACACCCACATTAGTCGGCTAACACCCAGGTACCCATTTACTGATGGGTAAACATAAACAACAGGTGTAAAGAAACACGCCTAATATTTCTACCCTGGCTGGGAATCGAATATTTACCAAAAATCATATATGGCTAACCCAAGCCAGGTACTAAAAATAAGCCATGTTGACTTTTTTTGGGTTATCCTAGGTTCTCTACACATATGCTGCTGTGTGTGATAATCTATAGAGAGAAAATAACTTTTTTGTTTCTGGTTTATGATGCAGTACGAGTGTATATCACATTAGCCCTGTGCTACACTCCGTTTTCTCTTAATACAGTGAACCCCCGCATACCGTTGGCATCACATAACGTTAAATCCGCATACCGATACATTTTATCGCTAAGATTTTGCCTCGCATACCATTTAAAAAACCCGCTCAACGCTATTCGTCCGAGACGCTTCTAATGTGCGGCCTGAGCCAGCCTCACATGTTCCGCCAGTGGTATTGTTTACCAGCCAGCCTCCGTGGTAACATCCAAGCATACAATCGGAACATTTCGTATTATTACAGTGTTTTTGGTGATTTTATCTGCAAAATAAGTGACCATGGGCCCCAAGAAAGCTTATAGTGCCAACCCTACAGGAATAAGGGTGAGAATTACTATAGAGATGAAGAAAGAGATCATTGCTAAGTATGAAAGTGGAGTGAGTGTCTCCGAGCTGGCCAGGTTGTATAGTAAACCCCAATCAACCATCGCTACTATTGTGGCCAAGAAAACGGCAATCAAGGAAGCTGTTCTTGCCAAAGGTTCAACTGTGTTTTCGAAACAGAGATCGCAAGTGATAGAAAATGTTGAGAGACTCTTATTGGTGTGGATAAATGAAAAACAGATAGCAGGAGATAGCATCTCTCAAGTGATCATAAGTGAAAAGGCTAGGAAGTTGCATGAGAATTTAATTAAAAAAATGCCTGCAACTAGTGATGATGTGAGTGAATTTAAGGCCAGCAAAGGTTGGTTTGAGAGATTTAAGAAGCGTAGTGGCATGCATAGTGTGATAAGGCATGGTGAGGCTGCCAGTTCGGACCACAAAGCAGCTGAAAAATATGTGCAGGAATTCAAGGAGTACATAGACAGTGAAGGACTGAAACCTGAACAAGTGTTTAATTGTGATGAAACAGGCCTGTTTTGAAAGAAAATGCCAAGCAGGACCTACATTACTCAGGAGGAAAAGGCACTCCCAGGACATAAGCCTATGAAAGACAGGCTTACTCTTCTCATGTGTTCCAGTGCTAGTGGTGATTGCAAAGTTAAGCCTTTATTAGTGTATCACTCTGAAACTCCCAGAACGTTCAGGCAAAAGAATATCCTCAAGGCTAATTTGTGTGTGCTGTGGAGGGCAAACAGTAAGGCATGGGTCACTAGGGACTTTTTCTATGACTGGTTACACCAAGCATTTGCCCCCAATGTGAAAAATTACCTAACTGAAAAGAAATTAGACCTTAAGTGCCTCCTGGTGTTAGACAATGCCCCTGGTCATCCTACAGACGTGGCAGAGCGACTTTGTGGGGACATGAGCTTCATTAAGGTGAAGTTTTTGCCTCCTAATACCACTCCTCTCCTGCATCCCATGGACCAGCAGGTTATTGCAAACTTCAAAAAACTGTACACAAAAGCTCTGTTTGAAAGTTGCTTTGTAGTGACCTCAGAAACTCGATTGACTCTAAGAGAGTTTTGGAGAGATCACTTTAATATCCTCAATTGTGTAAACCTTATAGGTAAGGCTTGGGAGGGAGTGACTAAGAGGACCTTGAACTCTGCTTGGAAGAAACTGTGGCCAGAATGTGTAGACCAAAGGGATTTTGAAGGGTTTGAGGCTAACCCTGGGAATCCTATGCCAGTTGAAGAATCTATTGTGGCATTGGGAAAGTCCTTGGGGTTGGTGGTTAGTGGGGATGATGTGGAAGAGTTGGTGGAGGAGGACAATGCAGAACTAACCACTGATGAGCTGCTAGATCATCTTCATCAGCATGAGGCCAGACCTGAGGAAACTGGTTCGGAGGAGGGGAGAGAGAAATTGAAGAAGTTGCCTACTTCAAAGATTAAGGAAATGTGTGCAATGTGGCTTAAAGTGCAAACCTTTTTTGATGACAATCACCCTAACACAGCTATTGCTAGCCGTGCTGGTGACTATTACACTGACAATGTTGTGAACCACTTTAGGAAAGTCATAAAGGAAAGGGAGGTACAGGCCTCTATGGACAGATATGTTGTGTGACAGAAGTCCAATGTCTCTGAAGCTGGTCCTAGTGGCATTAAAAGAAGAAGGGAAGTAACCCGGAAAAGGACTTGACACCTCAAGTCTTAATGGAAGGGGATTCCCCTTCTAAACACTAAGACTCTCTCCTCCTCCCATCCCATCAGTCATCACCAGATCTTCAATAAAGGTAAGTGTCATGTAACTGTGCATGTCGTTTTCAGTTTGTGTGTATTAAAATTAATATTTCATGTGGTAAAAAATTTTTTTTCATACTTTGGGGTGTTTTCCACGGATTATTTTGATTTCCATTATTTCTTACGGGGAAAATTCATTCGCATAACGATAATTTCGCATAACAATGAGCTCTCAGGAACGGATTAATATCGTTATGCGGGGGTCCACTGTATAAGCCACCAAGACAGGGATAGGAGAATGGTGTTTGTATACCATATCCTCTTCATACCTCCGTCAAACTGCTCAGTGTTATGCCAAATATTTTTTATTCTGGAGTATTTAACATGTTTTATGTTATTTATATTGTTTCTTATGGCATATTAGGTCAATTATGATAGGCAAATAAGCTGTAGTGTTGATATTAGCGTAATAATAAAGCATATTCTCCTGCATCATGAGACTGAGTTCATGACAACCGACAGTGGCTTCAAAGCCACCTTATCTTTAATGGATAATGTACTGTGTCGGTGCTTTACATAATGAGAAGCGTTTCTTTTATTCATTGGAACCATGGCTAGGGCTAAAAGTAAGCAGGTTATAACAATAAATGGAGAAAAAGAAATTAGAATGACTTATGCAGCAAGTAGCACCACCAAACAGTACCAGCAGGTTGGTGTGGCGACCCTGGAAATTTGAAATTATGCTAGCCAAAATTAGTGCCGAATAACTGAAGGAACCGAATAACTGATTGCCGGATTTGTGATGGCGGACCTGTATTATTATCTTCATTCACTCTAAAAATGGTGTGTTGCTGTTCGTTTATTCTGAACTAACTTGTACAACTTGTAGACAATGTAAGAGTATTTGTATTCTGAGGTAATTATTATTAAAATAAAAAAAATATTGAGGTAAATGTTTTACAAACTCTTACAAATTAATGTGAATGAACTAAAAGTAGACACGTATTAATACGCATTTATTTCGCCTGACCAAGTGATCGTCCACTACCTGTTCAGTTTGTGTTCTTACATTGTCTCAACTCTGTATCTTGTTCTCTCTCTCATTAACTCTTTCGTTAACTGGTTGGCTCTTATTGACGATGGTGTCTAAGGTTAGCTGTGATAAAAAGAGAAGTCGTAAGCCTCTTGCATTAAGTGCCAAGTTAGAGGATGATGGTGTGCCGTTCTGATTTTATTCAATAAACACCCTGCCACTCACCTCTCATACATTAATATTAATATTTTAAGGTAAGTAATAAGGGTACTCTGTGTGTATCTTAACCTTTATTGTGTTTTTAATGCCTATTTCTATTGCTAACTTAATATAAGTTAGTGTAAATTTGTTGTCTGGCATTTATTGCATATTTTATATGCTCTGATAATAATACTTGTGGAGCTGTGTAGTAGCCGGGCGGAGGGACAACATTATGTTTTCTCTGTTCAGCCATCAGAGAAAACGTGTATGAATCTGCGTTTGGCCCAGCCACTCCCTCACTCCGCTTTTGTTTACAATTTTCAGCATGAATTATTCATTACTTCTACCTTCGTTTATGATGGCATCTATAGGTAGTTGTTAGAAATGTTTAAATTCAGTGAACAAGGCATGTCGATGTTAATAATATGGCTCTGGGCCACAGTGTAGGTAGCCGGTAGGTGTAGCCCAGGCGGGCTACACCTACCGGCTACCTACACATAAATACTACTCACCTCTCTTCCTATATTAAGACTACACATATTTTAAGGTAAATAATGAGTGTACTATATGTGTATTTTACCTCTCTGGGATGTTTTAAATATCGTATATTAAGTATAAGACGGGGAGCCAGTGCTACCTACACCTGGGCTACCAGCACCTGACTTCCTACAGATAAGTACTACTCACCTCTCCCTACATTAAGATTACAAATACTTTAAGATAAATAATGAATGTACTGTGAATGTATTTTACTTTGTGTGTTTTTAATTCCTAGTTCTATTACTAACTTAATATAATTTAGTGTAAACTTGTTGTCTGGCATTTATATGCATTTATAAATGGAGAAAATGGCGTTCTGCCTTCCGGCGATGTCTGCTTTCCGGCGACAGCCTGGAACCTAACCCGCCGTGTAAGTGGGGCCCTACTGTATTTGAAAGACCGCTTGCTGTGTAGTAAATTTTGGCCATAATTTGACATCGCCATGTTAGCGGAACGCTGTAAGGCGGGGCCCTACTCTATGTTTTTTTTTTTCCTGCCTCTAAATTTGGCACGATTGGCCTGAGATGTCTGGTCAGCATAAAATGGGTCTTAACACTCAATGTGCACAGTATTAAAAATGTCTGGGACCACTTAGTACCTTGTGGGAGCACCAGTTAAATTGAGCGCCAGCCAAAGAAAACAGAGCGGTAAACACCAAGGATTCACTGATGTCATGTCATATTAACACTCCCCTTTTAAGAGGAAATTGATGTTGACCCCAAGTTTAGTGGCTTTGAGGTGGATGTGGCCACAAGTGGTTGAGGAAATATCAAAAACCTCAATAATAACCCATGTGCAATATTTGTGCAATATCCTTTCAGAATGTCTTGTAACCTATGCCCTAAGTAAAGAGAAACAATTCTGGAACGTGTAATAAGTGTTTGGCAGGCTGGCTGTGCATCTGGCTGGCCAGCTGCTGGCTGGCTGGCTCTATCTCTGTCTGTATCTACAGTAGACTGTTGTTTAACACGGTAGTTACGTTCCTAAGAAATGCCATGTTAGACAAAACCATGTTAGACAAACTGAAGAACTTAAGGGAAAATAGGATTACGTTCCTGGGAGCCCATAAGAAGCCAAACTGTTTTTTAGACCTCCAGATCTTACAAAAATAAAAGGAATATGTAATTGTAGTTCATTGTCATGATGTATTATGTTGTTTTTACTGCTTAAGACTACAAATGCAGCAGAAATAATGGTATTTCTTAAATTGTGGATGCTGGTGTTTGTCAGTTTTGAAAAAGTGAAAAAGTCTAACTTTAAGTCATTAAGTGACTCAAGTCATTCAGTCATTCAGTCAGTCAGTCAAGTTAGTAAGTCAGTAAGTTATTCAGTCAAGTCATTCAGTCAAGTCATTCCAGTCAGTAAGCCAGTCAAGTCATTCAGTCAATCAGTCAAGTTAGTAAGTCAGTAAGTTATTCAGCCAAGTCATTCAGTCAAGTCATTCCAGTCAATAAGCCAGTCAAGTCATTCAGTCAGATCAGTCAGTAAGCCAGTCAGTCAAGTCAGTAAGTCAGTCAAGTCAGTAAATCAGTCAAGTCATTCAGTCAAGTCAGTAAGTTATTTAGTCAAGTCAGTAAGTCATTCAGACAAGTCAGTAAATCAGTCAAGTCATTCGGTAAGTCAAGTCAGTAAGTCATTCAGTCAGTCCAGTCAGTAAGTCAGTCAAGTTATTCAGTTAAATTAGTCAAGTCATTCAGTCAGTCAGTCAAGTCACTGAAGTCAGTCAGTCAGGTCAATAAATAAGTCAGTCAAGTCAGTCAGTCAGTCATCACACAAACTCATATTTACCTCATTCTTTTTGTGTACAAAATGACGCTTCATTCCAGCTACGGGCTATCTCTTGTCTAATATCTCTGTTTTCTTAGTTACTTCTAAGACTCAAATGCAACTTTCAGCAACACTTGTATGCCTACTGGGTGCCATGCTTGCTTGGTAGATTTAAGATATGGCAATTATTATGTATGTAAACAAACACAGTGAGCTACTTGCACATGTTCGTCCAACACACGCATGAAGTGAGCTTATGGCTGGGAGGGTGGTGGGGGTGGCTAATGCTGGTGGGGGATGGCAGTAGCCCATCCTGCCCCGCGGGCGACTGTGCACTCAAAATTTTTTCCCTCCCTCAACCGTGTTAAATTAATTTTATGACTTGTTAAACAAAAATATGCCACAATTTTTCAGTTGTGCTATAACCAAAACGTGCAAGACAAAACCTTGTTAAACGATGGTCTACTGTAGTTACTATGTGCTATTATCTGTCTAGTTTTAAGTAGTTAGTATGTACAGTGGTTCCTCATTTTTGGTAATTAATCCATTCCAGAGAGTGTGACCATTTTCCTCATAAGAAATGATGTAAATACAATTAATTTGTTCCAGACACCCAGAAGTATCAACAAAAACTGTTTTTTACTTAAAGATAGATTTACATGCACAAAAGAATGAACATTCAACATGACAGTTACCATTATTGATGGCTGTTGTTGATGGATGGAAGACAGGGAGGGGAAGAGGGAAGAGAGGTTATTGTTTGGAAGGGGAATCTCCCTCCATGAGGACTCTAAATACCAAGTCCTTATCAGGGGTCACTTTCCTAGCCACTTCCCTAGCTTAAATATGGATTTACTTGCAGAAAAGAATGACAGATGTAAAGCACTAATAAAATGTATAAATGAACATTTAACATCACACTTACCTTTATTGAAGACTTTTGTTGGTGTATTGCAAAGGGAGGGGAGGCAAGTTTATTGTTGGAGAATATGACACTAATATCAACTCTACGGCTTATTTATCTATCACAATTCAATTAGTATGACATAATAAACAATATAACATAGAAACATGGAATATACTCTAGACTGAATAAAATAAGGCATTATGTATGTCACGAGAGGTGTGTTGTTGTTCTTGGGTGTATAAGGGCCACTGAGAGCATAAGCCATCCGTAATGGTGGTGAAGGCTGCAGCTGAGGCGGTGGTGTTTTCTGTAGCCCTATATAATTCCAACAGTATTTGAGGAGTTAGTAGAATCACTGAATTACTGAAGAAGGCACCTTCCTCCACCATCACTACCACCCTCTACCACTATCACAACTGCTATCACCTTCTACCACCATCACTACCACCCTCTATGACCTTCTACCACCACCACTGTCATATTTTTCTACAAACTTTTTCTTGAATTATATCGTGTTTCTCACATTCTTTACCAAAGGGCTGGAACTTGAAGTTTTCTTTTGAGCCATGGTGGCTTATTTACCAGTTGCAAGCACTAAAGCGAATGGAATATTATGAAATGTATTGTATAAACGTGTGAGTCCTCACTCACTGATAAACAATGGCACACTGGCTGGGAATGAAGTGTGGGGCTGCTCGAGGCATGTGTACGTGTCTGGGACGAATGACTATTTGCGAGTCGAATGACAATTTGCGAGTCAATGTTTTGACGAAAAAACGTTACGATTTTCAAAAAATATGACTTGCGATGCTTACGGAAAATGAGGAACCACTATATTAAGATTAGTCTGCCTGAAATGCCCTGGCATGATAGTGGCTTTCTTTGTACTTAGCAAACCAAAATTGTAATTATACATTGCAACCCTTACAAAGGAATAAACCTTTATCTTTATGTTATCTTTATCTTTTTACATACATAGATGCACATAAGTGTCATGGGGCCTCAGAAATATGTACAGTGGACCCTTGGTTATCAGCCGCAATCCGTTCCTGAAGGTTGGCTGATAACCGAAATGGCCGATAACCAAATTAATATTTCCCATAAGAATTAATGAAAATAAAATTAATTCGTTCCCAACAAAAATATTCACAAAAAAAAAAAAAATTTTTTTACAATTATGTAAGTATTACATTCCTATATTGAAGGCTAATGCTGGCTTCTGGAAGATAGTGAGGAGGAAAGAGGGAGGAGCTAGTGTTTGGAAGGGAAATCCCCCTCCATGAAGACTTTAAGTAGTAATGCCTTCTCTGGGATTACTTCCCTTCACTGTCTTTTAATGCCACTAGAACCAGCTTGAGAGTGACTAGACCCCTGTCTCACAAAATAACTGTCCAGAGTGCTCTGTTTCTGGCGTCTCTTTAAGATTTCCCTGAAGTGGGACAGGGTTTTGTCACAAAACATGTTGCAGACATGGCTTGTTTCAGCTTTGTCAGGGTGGTGTTTCTCTACAAAAGCTTGCACCATAGTGCACATTGCACACACCTCTTTAATCTTCCTCCTCCTCTGAAGCAAATTCCTGAGCTGCAGTCTGTTGCTGTTCAAGTTGAAGCTCTTGCAGCTCTTCAGTGGTAAGCTCTTCCCTGTGGTCCTCCACCAACTCTTCCACATCCTCACCACTCACCTCCAACACCAGGGACTTCCCCAAAGACACAATAGAGTTCACAGGGTCGGCAGGGTCACGGTGAGTCTCAAACCGTTCAAAATCCCTCTCTTGGACACAATCTGGCCACAGGTTTCTCCAAGTAGAGTTCAAAGTCCTGGAAGTCACTCCCTCCCAAGCCTTACCTATAAGGCTTATGCAATGGAGGATAGTGAAGTGATTCCTCCAGAACTCTCTTAGGGTCAACTGAGTGTCCGAGGTCACTTCAAAGCACTTTTGAAACACTGCTTTTGTGTAGAGCTTTTTGAAGTTAGAAATGATCTGCTGGTCCATGGGCTGGAGGAGAGGAGTGGTGTTAGGAGGCAAGAACTTTTATAAAACTTAAGTCCCTAAACACTTGGTCTTCCAAGTCTGGAGGATGTGCAGGAGCATTGTCCAGTACCAGGAGGCACTTGAGTGGCAATTTCTTTTCCGGGAGGTATTTTTTCACACTTTGGCCAAACACATCATTAACCCACTCTTTGAAAATTTGCATTGTGACCCATGCCTTATGATTAACTTTCCACATCACACACAATCTATTCTTCATGACATTGTTTTTCTTGAGCACTCTTGGATTTTCTGAGTGATACACGAGTCAAGGCTTCACTTTGAAATCCCCACTAGCATTACCACACAACAAAAGAGTAAGTACAGTGCCTGCACTCTGAAGGAGGGGTGTTAATGTTGCAGTTTAAAAACTGTAGTGTAAAGCACCCTTCTGGCAAGACAGTGATGGAGTGAATGATGGTGAAAGTTTTTCTTTTTCGGGCCACCCTGCCTTGGTGGGAATCGGCCAGTGTGATAATAAAAATAAAAAATAAAAAATAATAAAAAGAGTAAGCCTGTCTTTCATAGGCTTGTGTCCTGGCAGTGCCTTTTCCTCCTGGGTAATGTAGGTCCTGTTTGGCATTTTCCTCCAAAACAGGCCTGTTTCGTCACAATTGAACACTTGTTGGGGTTCGAATCCTTCAGCCTTTACATAGTCCTGGAATTCATGAACATACTTTTCAGCTGCACATTTGTCAGAACTTGCTGCCTCACCATGACTTACAACACTGTGTATGCCACTATGCTTCTTAAATCTATCAAGCCATCCTTTGCTGGCCCTAAATTCACAAACTGCAGCACTTGTTTCAGGCATTTTCTTTGCAGGATCTTCATGCATCTGCTTTGCCTTCTCACAAATAGTAGACTCCACAACACTGTCTCCCACTAATTTTTTCCTTAATCCACAATAATAATAACTTTTCCATCTCTTCCATTATTGGTGGCCTTTGTTTACTTAGAAAAGTTACTCCTTTTGCAACATTAGCATCTTTGATTTGTTCTTTCTTTGCCAGGATGGATGTAATTGTTGATTTATTCTTGTTGTACATCCTGGCAAGTTCCACCACCTTCATTCCACTCAAATTTTTCTGTCACTTCACGCTTAAATTCCATGGTGTTTCTCACTTTCTTTACCACAGGAACTTTACTAGGAACTTTCTTTGGTGCCAACTTTACTTATTTCACAGTTGCACTGCAAGAAAAACCACTAAAAACAATGTTAAACAAGTGAAATGTTTGGTTGTACGAGCAGAAGCTTCCTCAACCACCAAGAGACAAAGTCAAACTGAAGCACAAGCTGCCCCAGCCAGCGGATGGACGCATCCAAAACCGCCGATAACCGAGCGAACGGCCAGTAACCGGGCGCTGAAAACCCTGCCGATAACCGAGTTGGCCGATAGCCAAACCGGCCGATAACAGGGGGTCCTCTGTATATACATGGGAGGCAGTGAAAGAGTTAAAGTTAAGTTTGTTGTTCTTCCTCCTTGGTATACCTGGAGTATACCTGGAGAGGGCTTCAGGGGTCAGTGCCCCCGTGGCTCGGTCTGTGACCAGGCCTCATGGTGGATCAGGGCCTGATCAACCAGGCTGTTGCTGTTTGCCGCATGCAATCCAACATACGAACCACAGCCTGGCTAGTCAGGTACTGATTTTAGGTGCCTGTCCAGTGCCTTCTTGAAGACAGCGAGTGGTCTATTGGTAATCCCCCTTATGTGTGCTGGAAGGTAGTGAATGTTATTATATTGTTTATGTTTCAGGTCAGGTGGAGGACCGTGTGCACGCAGCGGACACAGGATGGTCCTGGTCAAGAAGCAGCTCATTGTGTTTGGAGGTTTTCATGACAATTCTCGAGAATTTAAATACTTCAATGATGTTTATGCATTTAACCTTGAAGATTACAAGTGGAACAAGCTGAATATTACAGGTCAGTGGTGAATGTTACAGGTCGGTATACCTGGAGTATAATTGGAGGGCATTCTGAAAGGTCAGTGACCCCACAGCCCAGTCTGTGACCAGGCCTTGTGGTGGATCAGGGTCTGATCAACCAAGCTGTTACCTCTGACCACACGCTAACTGACGTAGAAGCCACAACCTGGCTGGTCAGGTACAGACTTTAGGTGTCTGTTCAGCACCTTCTTGAAGACAGCCAGGGATCTGTTGGTAATCCCTCTTATGTATGCTGGGAGGCAGTGGAACAGTCTTGGGCCTCTGACACTTATTGTGCTGTCTCTTAGCATACTCATGTCACCCCTGTTTTTCATTGGGGGGGATGTTGCATCTCCTGCCGAGTCTTTGCTTTTGTGAGGAGTGATTTTGGTGTGTAGATTTGGGATTAGTCCCTCTAGGATTTTCCAAGTGGATTTTTTTTTTCAGCAAACTGGCTGTATCCCACCAAGGCAGGGTGGCCCAAAAAGAAAAATGAAAGTTTTTCTTTTTAAATTTAGTATTTTGTACAGGAGAAGGGGTTACTAGCCCCTTGCTCCCAGCATTTTAGTCGCCTCTTACAACACACATGGCTTACAGAGGAAGAATTATGCTCCACTAGAAAGAAATTAGAAGAAAATCCAGAGGGGTGTGTATATATATGCTTGTATACATGTATGTGTAGTGTGGCCTAAGTGTAAGAAAAAGTAGCAAGACGTACCTGAAATCTTGCATGTTTATGAGACAGAAAAAAGACACCAGCAATCCTGCCATCATCTAAAACAATTACAGGTTTCCATTTTACACTCACTTTCCAAGTGGATATTATCATTTATCTTTCTTGTCTGCATTCCAAGGAGTATAGGTCAAGGGCCTTCACCCATTCCCAGTAATTAAACATGCAGTAAAGGTTCTCCATATATTCTTCAGGTCTTTGGTTTTGCATGCCTTGAAAGTGTACAGCAATATTCCAGCCTAGAGAGAACAAGCAATTTGAAAAGAATCATCATTGGCTTGGCATACATGCAACTTGATATTCACCCAACTTTTGCATGAAAATTTTGACTGTATTTGGACGTTGCCCTGATATTTGACCTAAACAAAACAGTCCATTTTGATGAAGTCCGACGAAAACGAAGCATCATACACTCAGTCTCTCGTCAGTTTTTGTTCATTAACCCTTTAACTGTTGAGACCCCTGCTTACAAACTTGCTCTGAGTGTTGAAGAATTTAAAAAAAAAAAAATCTTATATGACAGAGAATATTTTCGTGATGGTAATGAGACCAAAAGTACGAAATTTGATGGAAAACTTACGGAATTATGCTCTCATGAAGTTAGCAATCTCGGTGATATTTACGCATCGGCGATTTCACCCACTTTGAGCTCTTCCATTACCCCTCTTGCACTGGGCTGCAGTGATTTCACAAGGACTGTTTGGAAAGAAATCTGCCATTTGTGGCAGGAGGACCAGGTACACTCCCTCTCTTCTTTGGCATTGAGCTCTGTCTGATCTTTCAATGACCCCTGCCCTCGGGCTCACCATCCCAATTGCTCAGTAGATGTTGCACTGACTCGCCTCCAGTTGGGCACTCATGACTGCCAGCTCATCTGCACTGCCTTTGGATGACGGACCCTCTGTATTGTCCGTGGTGTCTCTCACAGCCTGAGGCAGTGGAACACTTCCTGCTGTGGTGCCCACGTTACCACTTTGCACTTACTATTCTCTGTGTGGCCTTCCGCACATTTTAGTTGCAATCTTTAACTCTGCCTCTCCTTCTCAGTGGGGAGGGGTTTGACCCTTTGGATCGTCAGATCTTGGCCTGTACCTGCACATTCTTGCTGGCTTCAGGACGCATTAGGGACATATAATATGCAGTTATTAGTCAAACATACTTCCACCTTGGTCGAGGTTCCTTTTCCAAGCAGTGGAAGGCCAGGTTCGATACAGCATATGCTGTCAGTGGCCCTACAAACCCCAACAACAACATAATATAAGAGGGGGCCTAGAGATGTGACAATGAACAGAGAAAATGTTATTTTAGTACTAGAAATGTTTATATTATTAATTCTGGATCATGTCTTGAAATTAGCCTTACCTGAATTGTGTATGAAATTGGCCAAATTACTACTTTCTGATCACTTTATTGGGTAGTTGAAATCAGTAAATGGGCAGTTTCTTGTACTCAGTCGATAGAACAAATGGAGTTCGAGCGAAATAGCTATGAGTTTGGTCGACTGGAACAATGGTAGTGGCTGAAAATAGGGCTCAAAATGTGCAAAATCGCCAACGCATAAATATTGCCGAGACTGCTAACTTTGCGAGAGTGTAATTTCATAAGTTTTCCATCAAATTTTGTAGTTTTGGTGTCATTACCATCCAGAAAAGATTCTCTTATCATTTCGTAAGTTTTTTTTTTTTTTTGACACTGAGAGCAAGTTTGTGAGCAGGGGGTCTCGACAGTGAAAGGGTTAAAGTGAAGTTCTTGCCCCCTAACACCACTCCTCTTATCCAACCCATGGACCAGCAGATAATTTCCAGTTTTAAGAACCTTTACACAAAAGTACTGCTTAACCCTTTCAGGGCCGAGAGGCCCTCTCCCAAACTTGTTCTCAGGGTCAAAAATTTTTCTGAAAAAAAAAAATATTATTTCTTATGAAATGGTAGAGAATCTTGTCCCGATCATAATGACACCAAAAGTATGAAATTTTATGAAAAACTTACAGAATTATGCTCTTGCGAAGTTAGGGGTCTTAACGATGTTTACGCATCGGTGATTCCGCCCACTTTGAGCCCTATTTTCGGCCAATTCCAGTGTACTAGTCGACAAAAATCATGTTTATTTCGCTAGAACTCCATTTTTCTATCGAATTTGTACAAGAAACAACCCATTTACCAAATTCAACTATCCAATAAAGTGGTTAGAAATTGGCAATTTTGCCAATTTCACACAAATTTCAGAAGATGCCAATTTCCAAATAGGCTCCAGAATAAACAAGAAAGACATTCCTGGCACTAAAATAACAAGTTCTCTGTTCGTTAATCACATCCCCAGGCCCCTCTTATATTTCTTTGGCTTTCCACTTTGAATTTTTATTCTTACAAAAAATAGAAGATTTGCTGTTATGCAGACTACTGCACTAGTGTAGAAATGGTATAAATAATATCAGTGCACTTGTGAAAGAATATTAGACTTACCAGTTGACGTGTATTGGACGCTTGGCATGATTTGTTTACTTTTGAACTTTGGTAAAAATCGAACATTTCTGCTACTTTGAGCTCAATTTCAAGGTACTTTTCATTGTAAAACCAGTCAGAATCATCTCAATTTCTGTAATACGTCTTCCATTCTATAAAATGAGCCCAGGAAAACTAGAATACAACAATAAATACCATACGAAAATATAGTGCAAAGTCGCTGTTTTAATCCAAAAACACGGTCAAAGTTTTTTTTTTCTCATTATGCACTGTGTGCTGCAGGATTTTTTTATACTGTGCACACTGACCACACAGACCCATTATTTCATATGTAGGCCTACCAGCTTTCTCTTGATAGATTTGAAGGCGCTAGAATTTAAGCGTACTAGTACGTCAATAACCCTGGTGCGAAAGCCGTACTAGTACGTCGAAAACCCTGAAAGGGTTAAAAGGTGCTTTGAAGTGACCTCTGAAAAGAACTTACACTTATGGAATTTTTTTAAAAATCAATTTAACCCTTTGACTGTTTTGGTCATATATATACATCTTACGAGCCAATGTGTTTGACGTATATACATATACTCAAAAATTCTAGTTGCTTCAAATAAAGCAGGAGAAAGCTGGTAGGCCCACGTGAGAGAATGGGTCTGTGTGGTCAGTGTGTGCAGTATAAAAAAATCTTGCAGCACACAGTGCATAATGAGAAAAAAAAACTCTGACCGTGTTTTTGGATTAAAACACCGACTTTAAGGTGTATTTTCATATAATATTTATGGTTGTGTTCTTGTTTTCTTGGTCTCATTTGATAGAATGGAAAACATATTATGGAGATAGAAGTGATTTTGATTGGTTTTACTATGAAAAGAACCTGGAAATGGAGGTCAAAGTGGCAGAAATGTTCGATTTTTGCCGATGTTCAAGAGTAAACAAATGATGTCATTGTCAAATAAATGTCCAACTAGCCATTCTGATACACAGTCATGAATGGGTTGACGTTATTTATACAATTATTACAATATTGCAGTAGTCTGCATAGCAGTAAATCTTCTGTTTTTTATGTGAATAAAAATTCAAAATAGAAAGCAAGAATAATATCAGAGGTGCCTGGAGATATGACTGATAAACAAAGAAAATGTTATTTTAGAGCCAGGAATGTCTTCATTGTTCATTCTGGACCCTATTTTGAAATTGACATATTTTTTAATTTTCATGAAATTGGCCAAATTGCCAATTTCTGACCACTTTACTGGGTAGTTGAAGTTGGTAAATGGGCAGTTTCTTGTACTCATTCAATAGAACAAATAAAATTCTAAAGAAATAGCTGTGAGTTTGGTCGACTGGAACAATGGAATTAGCCGAAAATAGGGCTCAAAGTTGGCGAAATTACCGATGTGTAAATGTCACTGAGGTCGCTAAAATCGCTAGAGCGTAATTCCGTAAGTTTTCCATCAAATTTTGTACTTTTGGTGTCATTATCATTAGGAAAAGATTCTCTATCATTTCATAAGAATTTTTTTTTTTTTTTTTTTTTTTTTTTTTTTTTTTTTTTTTTTTTTTTTTTTTTGCAACACCAGGAGACACTTCAGGATTTAGGGTTGCGACAGTCAGAGGGTTAATATCTTTCAGTGTTTAACCCCTTGACTGTCGCAACCCCCAATCCTGAGGTGTCTCCTGGTGTCGCAAATTTTCAAAAAAAAATAATTATTTTTCTTATGAAATGATAGAGAATCTTTTCCCGATTGTAATGACACAAAAAAAAAAACGAAATTTGATGGACAACTGATGGAATTATGCTCTCGCGAAGTTAGCGACCTCGACGATATTTACAAATCGGCAATTTCGCCCACTTTGAGCCCTATTTTCGGCTAATCCCATTGTTCCACTCGACCAATCTCATAGCTATTTCTTTAGAACTCCGTTTCTTCTATCGATTGTGTACAAGAAACTGCCCATTTACCAATTTCAACTACCCAATAACGTGGTCAGAAATTTGCAATTTAGCCAATTTCACGAAAATTAAAAAATATGACAATTTCAAAATAATCTCCAGAATGAACAATGCAGACATTCCTGGCTCTAAAATAACATTTTCTTTGTTCATCAGTCATGTCTCCAGGCCCCTCTGATATTACTCTTGCTTTCTATTTTGAATTTTTATTCAAACAAAAAATAGAAGATTTACTATTATGCAGACTACTGCAATACTGTAATTTTTATTATTTTTTTATTATCAAACTGGCCGATTCCCACCAAGGCAGGGTGGCCCGAAAAAGAAAAACTTTCACCATCATTCACTCCATCACTGTCTTGCCAGAAGGGTGATTTACACTTCAGTTTTTTTAACTGCAACATTAACACCCCTCCTTCAGAGTGCAGGCACTGTACTTCCCATCTCCAGGACTCAAGTCCAGCCTGCCGGTTTCCCTGAACCCCTTCATAAATGTTACTTTGCTTACACTCCAACAGCACGTCAAGTATTAAAAACCATTTGTCTCCATTCACTCCTATCAAACACGCTCACGCATGCCTGCTGGAAGTCCAAGCCCCTCGCACACAAAACCTCCTTTACCCCCCTCCCTCCAACCTTTCCTAGGCCGACCCCTACCCCGCCTTCCTTCCACTACAGACTGATACACTCTTGAAGTCATTCTGTTTCGCTCCATTCTCTCTACATGTTCGAACCACCTCAACAACCCTTCCTCAGCCCTCTGGACAACAGTTTTGGTAATCCCGCACCTCCTCCTAACTTCCAAATTACGAATTCTCTGCATTATATTCACACCACATATTGCCCTCAGACATGACATCTCCACTGCCTCCTGCCTTCTCCTCGCTGCAACATTCATCACCCATGCTTCACACCCAAATAAGAGCGTTGGTAAAACTATACTCTCATACATTCCCCTCTTTGCCTCCAAGGACAAAGTTCTTTGTCTCCACAGACTCCTAAGTGCACCACTCACCCTTTTCCTCTCATCAATTCTATGATTCACCTCATCTTTCATAGACTCATCCGCTGACACGTCCACTCCCAAATATCTGAACACATTCACCTCCTCCATACTCTCTCCCTCCAATCTGATATCCAATCTTTCATCACCTAATCTTTTTGTTATCCTCATAACCTTACTCTTTCCTGTATTCACTTTTAATTTTCTTCTTTTGCACACCCTACCAAATTAATCCACCAATCTCTGCAACTTCTCTTCAGAATCTCCCAAGAGCACAGTGTCATCAGCAAAGAGCAACTGTGACAACTCCCACTTTATGTGTGATTCTTTATCTTTTAACTCCACGCCTCTTGCCAAGACCCTCGCATTTACTTCTCTTACAACCCCATCTATAAATATATTAAACAACCACGGTGACATCACACATCCTTGTCTAAGGCCTACTTTTACTGGGAAATAATTTTCCTCTTTCCTACATACTCTAACTTGAGCCTCACTATCCTCGTAAAAACTCTTCACTGCTTTCAGTAACCTACCTCCTACACCATACACCTGCAATATCTGCCACATTGCCCCCCTATCCACCCTGTCATATGCCTTTTCCAAATCCATAAATGCCACAAAGACCTCTTTAGCCTTATCTAAATACTGTTCACTTATATGTTTCACTGTAAACACCTGGTCCACACACCCCCTACCTTTCCTAAAGCCTCCTTGTTCATCTGCTATCCTATTCTCCGTCTTACTCTTAATTCTTTCAATAATAACTCTACCATACACTTTACCAGGTATACTCAACAGACTTATCCCCCCTATAATTTTTGCACTCTCTTTTGTCCCCTTTGCCTTTATACAAAGGAACTGTGCATGCTCTCTGCCAATCCCTAGGTACCTTACCCTCTTCCATACATTTATTAAATAATTGCACCAACCACTCCAAAACTATATCCCCACCTGCTTTTAACATTTCTATCTTTATCCCATCAATCCTGGCTGCCTTACCCCCTTTCATTTTACCTACTGCCTCATGAACTTCCCCCACACTCACAACTGGCTCTTCCTCACTCCTACAAGATGTTATTCCTCCTTGCCCTATACACGAAATCACAGCTTCCCTATCTCCATCAACATTTAACAATTCCTCAAAATATTCCCTCCATCTTCCTAATACCTCTAACTCTCCATTTAATAACTCTCCTCTCCTATTTTTAACTGACAAATCCATTTGTTCTCTAGGCTTCCTTAACTTGTTAATCTCACTCCAAAACTTTTTCTTATTTTCAACAAAATTTGTTGATAATATCTCACCCACTCTCTCATTTGCTCTCTTTTTACATTGCTTCACCACTCTCTTAACCTCTCTCTTTTTCTCCATATACTCTTCCCTCCTTGCATCACTTCTACTTTGCAAAAACTTCTCACATGCCAACTTTTTCTCCCTTACTACTCTCTTTACATCATCATTCCACCAGTCGCTCCTCTTCCCTTCCGCACCCACTTTCCTGTAACCACAAACTTCTGCTGAACACTCTAACACTACATTTTTAAACCTACCTCATACCTCTTCGACCCCATTGCCTATGCTCTCATTAGCCCATCTATCCTCCAATAGCTGTTTATATCTTACCCTAACTGCCTCCTCTTTTAGTTTATAAACCTTCACCTCTCTCTTCCCTGATGCTTCTATTCTCCTTGTATCCATCCCATCTACCTTTTACTCTCAGTGTAGCTACAACTAGAAAGTGATCTGATATATCTGTGGCCCCTCTATAAACATGTACTTCCTGAAGTCTACTCAACAGTCTTTTATCTACCAATACATAATCCAACAAACTACTGTCATTTTGCCCTACATCATATCTTGTATACTTATTTATCCTCTTTTTCTTAAAATATATATTACCTATAACTAAACCCCTTTCTATACAAAGTTTAATCAAAGGGCTCCCATTATCATTTACACCTGGCACCCCAAACTTACCTACCACACCCTCTCTAAAAGTTTCTCCTACTTTAGCATTCAGGTCCCCTACCACAATTACTCTCTCACTTGGTTCAAAGGCTCCTATACATTCACTTAACATCTCCCAAAATCTCTCTCTCTCCTCTACATTCCTCTCTTCTCCAGGTGCATACACGCTTATTATGACCCACTTTTCGCATCCAACCTTTACTTTAATCCACGTAATTCTTGAATTTACACATTCATATTCTCTTTTCTCCTTCCATAACTGATCCTTCAATATTACTGCTACCCCTTCCTTTGCTCTAACTCTGTCAGATACTCCAGATTTAATCCCATTTATTCCCCCCACCGTAACTCCCCTACCCCTTTCAGCTGGTTTCTTTTTCTGTCTCATAAACACCCTAGATAACAGGGATATCTTGCTACTCCTACTTACACTTTGGTCACACTTCACAGACACGCACATGCATATATATATATATATATACGTACATCTAGGTTTTTCTCCTTTTTCTAAATAGCTCTTGTTCTTCTTTATTTCTTCTATTGTCCATGGGGAAGTGGAAAAGAATTTTTCCTCCGTAAGCCATGCGTGTCGTATGAGGCGACTAAAATGCCGGGAGCAATGGGCTAGTAACCCCTTCTCCTGTAGACATTTACTAAAAAAGAGAAGAATACTGTAATAATTGTGTAAATAACATCAACCACTTCATGACTGCATATTAGGATGGCTAGTTGGGCATTTATTGGACAATGACATCATTTGTTTACTTTTGAACATCAGCAAAAATCAAACATTTCCCCTACTTTGAGCTCCATTTCCAGGTTCTTTTTATAGTAAAATCAATCAAAATCACCTCTATTTCTATAATATGTTTACCATTCTACCAAATGAGACCAAGAAAACGAGAATACAACCATAAATACTATACGAAAATAGACCACAAAGTCGGCATTTTAATTAAAAAAAACGGTCGGAGTTTTTTTTTTTCATTATGCATTGCATGCTCCAGGATTTTTTTTATATGGTGCACACTGACCACACAGACCCATTCTCTCACATGTGGGCCTACCAGCTTTCTCCTGGTTGATTTGAAACCGCTACAATTTATGAGTATATATACGTCAAACACGGTACCTCGTAAGACGTATATATACGGCCGCGACAGTCAAAGGGTTAAGGGTAATAGACAAAGCCTGGGGTAAAGTTTCTTTGAAAACAATGAACTCTGCCTGGAAGAAATTGTGGCCAGACTGTGTGTCAGTCAGATTTTGAAGGCTGTGAGGCAGAGCCTATAGTGAAAGATATTGTTTCTCTGGGCCAGTCCATGGGTTTGGAAATGGATGATAAGGATGTACAGGAGTCGGTGGAGGATCACAAGAATGAGCTGGCCACAGAAGAACCTCAAGACCTGCACAAGGAGCAGCAAGAAGTGGTTGAGGAGGGAACCAGTGAGGGCAACATTTCCACTGCAGAAATTAAAGAACTGTATTACCATTGGGCTTCAACACAGAGGCTGGTGGAAAATGGCATCCTAACATTACTGTTGGGAATAGGAGCATCATCCTGTTTAATGACAATGTTGCAGACTACTTTAGAAAATTTTTGAAAAGTTGTCAAAAGCAGACAACATTGAACAACTTCTTTAGCAAAGAAAAATACCAAATGCTGGTGAATTGTCATCATCTTCAAGTGTTACTGCACATAGACAGAAAAGAGAAAAAATACCAAATAGGCAGTTAGCTGATGTTTTTCTGGAAGGTGACACCCTTTCCAAACAATATCATCTCTCCACCTTCCTCTTAGGCCATCAGCACTCTTCAGTAAAGGTAAAGTGCAGTTAAATTTTAGTTTATTTCATGTATTTGTTTTTATAGTTTTCATGTATGATTTTATCCATGCTAATATTATTACACAGGTTTAAATAAGCAATATTTTCACTCAAAATGATTTATAATTGGTAATTTTTTGGGGTCTGGAACAGATTAATCCCATTTACATTATTTTTTATGGGAAAAATTGATTCAGTATTCGTTCAACTCACTATTCAAACAGCCTCCTAGAACAGATTAAGTTTGAATATTGAGGTACTACTGTATAAATTTTTTGAAGAATTTAGATAGTAAAAGAAGGTTTGATATAAGTCTATAATTATTCACTTTAGTTGGACTGCCTCCTTTGAGGATTGGGGTAACCCTTGCTGTCTTGAGTATGGATGGGAAAGTTGAAGATTCAGCTGATTTGTTGAGCAGAGTTGCAGTCGTGCTAAACTGCTAAATATCACACTAACCCCTTGAGGGTCCATGCCATAGTTTTATGGCTTTAAAGTCAGTGTCCAAGCCGTAGTTTTTTGCCATGAACTTAGCTCACGCAGATAATCTGTGAGCAGTAAATTTGGGCATAGATATGAGAGAATGGGCTTACATAGTAAGTATGCACCATATAAAAAATCTCCTGCAGCACGCACAATGAGAAAAAAACTGTGACTGTGTTTTCGGCTTAAAAGAGCGATTTGCTGTGTTTTTCGTATGGTTTTCATGGTTGCATTCTCAGTTTCTTGGGCTCATGTGATAGAATGGAAGATATAGAAATAGGGATGATTTTGATGGGTTTTAGGACTGAAGATAAAATGAAATCGAGCTCAAAGTAGCGGAAATGTTCATTTTTGCCGATGTTCAAGAATAAACAAATTACATCATGTGTCCAACACACATCAGTTGGTGGGTCTAATGTGCTTTCATGAATGCACTGATATTATTGATACAATTATTACATAATAGTAAATCTTCTGGTTTTTTTTTATGTGAATAAAAATTATTTATGAATAATAAATCAAAATGGAATTCATGTAACTAATGAACAGAGGAAATGTTATTTTAGTACCAGGAATGCTTGCATTGTTTATTCTGGACCCTGTTTTGAAATTGTAACATTTTAAAATTTGTATGATATTGGCAAAATTACCAATTTCTGATCACTTTACTGGGTAGTTGAAATAGCTGATTGGGCAATTTCTTGTACTCACTCGATAAAATGGAAAACATACTAGTGAAATGGTTAAGAAATTGGTTGACTAGAACAGTGTAATTGGCCTAAAATAGGACTCAAAATGGGCAAAATCGTCGGTGTAAATATCGCTAACACTGCAAAATTCATGATAGCGTAATTTTGTCAGTACTCCATTGAATTTCATACTTTTTGTTATATTACTTTCAGAAAAACATTCTCTACCATTTCACAATAAAAATAAATTTTGGGGGGAAAATTCTTGGACCCTGTGGACATGTTTCAGATTAGGGGTCTGGACTATGAAGGGGTTAAATACCAGAAGTTCTTTTATTGCGAATTGAATAATAATCATAATAATAATACTTTATTATTATTACTGTTATTGTGATCAGAGGGGAGTGATAACCAGTATGGATCATACAGTGCCTGGGATGGTGTTTTTATGTGAATGACTAAAGATTCTAGGAAGTACAGTATATCAGTATTGATTTAAATTGTTTTGTGTTGTGTCAACAGGAAACGGCCCATGTCCAAGATCAGCATGTCACATGATGCCGCTCTCTGATGGTCGAGTGATTATATATGGTGGCTACAGCAAGGAGAAGATCAGTAAGGATGTTGATAAAGGAGTCACACACTCAGACATGTTCATCCTGGCTCCTGACAGTAAGTTAATATCACACTCTCAGACATGTTCTTCCTGACACTAAGTTAAGGTCAAGATACTCAGGATACATTTCAGTGATATATATATCATGTGTTATGTTACATTGGTGATGGCCACAGTCACAGCCCATGACGGTGGTGCCACAACAACTACTGGTGAACCTGTTAATGATGAACCTCACTGGTGAGCCTCACTGTTACTGGTGAAACTCACTGTTACTGGTGACTCTCTCTGTTACTAGTGAGCCTCATTGTTACTGATGAGCCTCATTGTTACTAGTGAACCTCAATGTTGCTGATGACCCTCACTGTTACTGGTGAGCCTCACTGTTACTAGTGAACCTCACTGTTACTGGTGAACCTCACTGGTGAACCTCACTGCTACTGGTGAACCCTCACTGCTACTGGTGAACCCTCACTGCTGCTGATGAACCCTCACTGCTACTGGTGAGCCACACTGAAGGAGACTTAGTTACTGTTTTGTCGTAGCAACAATGACTGGGGAATATTCATGTGTCTCACTTGTCCACCAGTGTAAAGTGTTCTCAAACAAGTTTTTCACATATATGCCTCCTAGTAAAAAATGTTACCTGTGGAGGCAAAGAAGGGAATACAGTGGTCCCTCGATAATCATAAGGCTCGATAGTCATAATTTTTGAAAATCGTAATGTTATTTTTGTCAAAACATTGGCTCGCAAATAGTCGTTCGTCTGGGACGTGTACACATAACCTGGAGCCGCCTCACACTCCATTCCCAGCCAGTGTGTCATTTATCAGTGAGTGAGGATGATCCCATGAGTTCATACAATACATTTCATAATATTCCATTCGTTTTAGCGCTTGCAACTGCTAAATAAGTCACCATGGCTCCAAAGAAAGCTTCTAGTGCCAGCCCTTTGGTAAAGAATGTGAGAAACACATATAATATAAAAAAAGTTTGTAGAAAAATATGAAGGTGGTAGTGGTAGAGTGGAAGCAGTTGTGATAGTGGTTGATGGTGGTATAGGGTGGTAGTGATGGTCGTAGAAGGTGGTAGTGATGGTGGTAGCAGTTGTAATAGTGGTAGAAGGTGGTAGTGATGGTAGTAGCAGTTGTAAAAGTGGTAGAAGGTGGTAGTGATGGTGGTAGAGGGTGGTAGTGGTTGTGATGGTGGTACAGGGTGGTAGTGGTTGTGATGGTGGTAGACGGTGCCTTCTTCAGTGATTCAGCAATTCTACTAACTCCTCCAATGATGTTGGAGTTATATAGGGCTACAGCAAACACCGCCGCCTCAGCTGCTGCTTCACCACCATTATGGACGGCTTACTCTCAGTGGCCCTTATACACCCAACAACAACACAACAGAACACCTCGTGACATACATAATGACTTATTTTGTTCATTTTAGAGTATATTCCATATGGCTTTGCATACAGGGTCCAAACCATAGATCTATGCCAAAATTCTAGCGGCGTCAAATTTAGGGCGAGAAGGCTGGTAGGCCTACATCTGAGAGAATGGGTCTGGGTGGTCAGTGTGCACACCACAGAAAAAATCTGGACGCCCGCATGGCATTGTGGGAATGCCGGCAAAGTAGCTTTGTTCATTGTGCCTGGCGGCAAGGAAGCTCTCACTCCCCACTCACTCTCCGGGCGAATTCTGACTCTCCTCTTCACAACTTACAGTTCTAAGACTGATGGAAGTGGAGCTGAAGACGAATTCTGTGGTTTTGAACAATATGGTACCATTGTGCTATATGGTACAATGGTACCATATGGTTCAATGGTGCCATGTCATACATTGGTATCATATGGTACAATGGTATCATATGGTACAATGGTATCATATGGTACAATGGTACCATATGGTACAATGTACCATATAGTACATTGTACCATATGGTACATTAAACCATATGGTACAGGGTACAGGGACCCTAATGGAAATAAGTCTGTCTGACTTTTTTGGGTTATCCTAGGTTCTCCAAACATATGCTGCTAAGTATGATATTCTATGTAACTTTATTTGTGTATTATTAAATAAACTTATTATGATGCCACATGCTCTTGAGTAAGTTTATTCAGGTGTACAGAAATACAATTACATAGATTATCATACATAGCAGCATACGTATAAAATCCTAGGATAACCCAAAAAAGTCAGGGTGACATTTCCATAGTTATCCCTGTATCTGTACCATATGGTGTCCTGTACTGTATGGTACCCTGTACCATATGGTACCCTGTGCCATGTGGTACTCTCTACCATATGGTACCCTGTGCCATATGGTACCCTGTACCATATGGTACCCTGTACCATATGGTACCCTGTACCATATGGTACCCTGTACCTTTTGGTACCCTGTACCATATGGTACCCTGTACCATATGGTACCCTATACCATATGGTGGCATGAGACACCAGCCAAGACTGAGTGGCGATGCAAGCTAGCTACTGACTCCGCAGTTTCCGAGACAAAGTGCTTTGTCATCCACCTCAAGGAACACGTCAAGTTCCTGTACATTTGTAAATATATAATAGAACATTACTAATATACAACATTTTTGCATATTTTTGTTGTGAACAACTATTGTAAACAAAATAATAATGAAAATATTAGTGTGTTTATTGTGTTGAATACAACAGTACCATATGGTACAATGAACCATATGGTATCATTGTACTGTATGGTACAATGTACCATATGATACCATTGCAATGGTACCATTGCAATGGTACCAACTCACCCACCAACCCAGGTGACTCCACAACAAGAACACCAACTGTGACTGACTCCCTCTCTACCTCTACTGCCTTCATAGGATTTAACCCAGCTGATATGCTCCCAGGTATGATTAATGATCCTGACACTCTAAAGCACTACATCACCACCCTAACGGCGCATAACACGAACCTTCATGCTGAAAATATGTCTCTCCGTGCAGCAATAACAAACCATGAATCTAAGTTACTTTACATTGAGAACAAGATCAACAACCTTGATCAACAGCTCCAATCATCTGGCATGACTGATTTTGGCAAGACCTTCCAATCAGTCATAGCCAGTCACACTGATCAAATAACTTCCCTAAACACGAAGATTGATAATGCCGTCAAGGACTGGAAAACAAACATGGATACCCAATTGAACAATTATTTTGCTAACCAAGATGACAAGACAGAGCAAGACAAGTTATCTGATGCAGTAATAATTAACACTCCACTCTTTCCCAGCAAATTAAATCATACAGAGTGCAAAGATACAACTCTCCAGATCATTCGTGACCACCTACATGTTAATGTACCAGTGTCAGAAATAAAAGAATCGCGGTTACCAGGGAACCAAGGCAGAAAAAGTGTTATGCTCAGATTTCACACACAAGACAGGAAAAAAGATCTAATAATTTCATCTATCAAAGCAAAAAAAGTTATATACATAAACGGGTGTCTCACAAAAAACGACCGAACCTCCTGTTTACCTGGACCTGGAGTTTACCTGGAGAGAGTTCCGGGGCTCAACGCCCCCACGGCCCAGTCTGTGACCAGGCCTCCTGGTGGATCAGAGCCTGATCAACCAGGCTGTTACTGCTGGCTGCATGCCAACCAACGTACGAGCCACAGCCCGGCTGGTCAGGTACCGACTTTAGGTGCTTGTCCAGTGCCAGCTTGAAGACTGCCAGGGGTCTATTGGTAATCCCCCTTATGTATGCTGGGAGGCAGTTGAACAGTCTCAGGCCCCTGACACTTATTGTTTGGTCTCTTAACGTGCTAGTGACACCCCTGCTTTTCATTGGGGGGATGTTGCATCGTCTGCCAAGTCTTTTGCTTTCGTAGTGAGTGATTTTCGTGTGCAAGTTCGGTACTAGTCCCTCTGGGATTTTCCAGGTGTATATAATCATGTATCTCTCCCGCCTGCATTCCAGGGAATACACTGTACAGGTTCAGGAGCCTCAAGCGCTCCCAGTAATTGAGGTGTTTTATCTCCGTTATGCGTGCCATGAAGGTTCTCTGTACATTTTCTAGGTCAGCAATTTCACCTGCCTTGAAAGGTGCTGTTAGTGTGCAGCAATATTCCAGCCTAGATAGAACAAGTGACCTGAAGAGTGTCATCATGGGCTTGGCCTCCCTAGTTTTGAAGGTTCTCATTATCCATCCTGTCATTTTTCTAGCAGCAGCGATTGATACAATGTTATGGTCCTTGAAGGTGAGATCCTCCGACATGATCACTCCCAGGTCTTGGACGTTGGTGTTTCACTCTATTTTGTGGCCAGAATTTGTTTTGTACTCTGATGAAGATTTAATTTCCTCGTGTTTACCATATCTGAGTAATTGAAATTTCTCATCGTTGAACTTCATATTGTTTTCTGCAGCTCACTGAAAGATTTGGTTGATGTCCGCCTGGAGCCTTGCAGTGTCTGCAATGGAAGACACTGTCATGCAGATTCGGGTGTCATCTGCAAAGGAAGACATGGTGCTGTGGCTGACATACTTGTCTATGTCAGATATGAGGATGAGGAACAAGATGGGAGTGAGTACTGTGCCTTGTGGAACAGAGCTTTTCACCGTAGCTGCCTCGGACTTGACTCTGTTGACGACTACTCTCTGTGTTCTGTTTGTGAGGAAATTATAGATCCATCGACCAACTTTTCCTGTTATTCCTTTAGCACGCATTTTGTGCGCTATTACACCATGGTCACACTTGTCGAAGGCTTTTGCAAAGTCTGTATATATTACATCTGCATTCTTTTTGTCTTCTAGTGCATCTAGGACCTTGTCATAGTGATCCAATAGTTGAGACAGACAGGAGCGACCTGTTCTAAACCCATGTTGCCCTGGGTTGTGTAATTGATGGGTTTCTAGATGGGTGGTGATCTTGCTTCTTAGGATCCTTTCAAAGATTTTTATGATATGGGATGTTAGTGCTATCAGTCTGTAGTTCTTTGCTATTGCTTTACTGCCCCCTTTGTGGAGTGGGGCTATGTCTGTTGTTTTTAGTAACTGTGGGACGACCCCCGTGTCCATGCTCCCTCTCCATAGCATGGTAAAAGCTCGTGATAGGGGCTTCTTGCAGTTCTTGATGAACACGGAGTTCCATGAGTCTGGCCCTGGGGCAGAGTGCATGGGCATGTCATTTATCGCCTGTTCGAAGTCATTTGGCATCAGGATAACATCAGATAGGCTTGTGTTAACCAAATTCTGTGGCTCTCTCATAAAAAATTCATTTTGATCTTCGACTCTCAGTCTGGTTAGCGGCTTGCTAAAAACTGAGTCATATTGGGACTTGAGTAGCTCACTCATTTCCTTGCTGTCATCTGTGTAGGACCCATCTTGTTTAAGTAGGGGCCCAATACTGGACGTTGTTCTCGACTTTGATTTGGCATAGGAAAAGAAATACTTTGGGTTTCTTTCGATTTCATTTATGGCTTTTAGTTCTTCCCGCGATTCCTGACTCCTATAAGATTCCTTTAGCTTAAGTTCGATGCTTGCTATTTCTCTGACCAGTGACTCCCTATGCATTTCAGATATATTAGCCTCTTTTAGCCTCTCTGTTATTCTTTTCCTTCGCCTGTAAAGGGAGCGCCTGTCTCTTTCTATTTTACATCCACTCCTCCTTTTTCTTAGAGGAATAAGCCTTGTGCATACATCGAGTGCCACCAAGTTAATCTGTTCTAGGCATAAGTTGGGGTCTGTGTTGCTTAGTCTATCTTCCCAGCTTATATCAGTTAGGACTTGGTTTACTTGGTCCCACTTTATGTTTTTTGTTATTGAAGTTGAATTTGGTGAATGCTCCCTCGTGACTAATCTCATTATGTCGGTCTGGGGCTCCGCGCATACATGTCTGAACCTCAATTATGTTGTGATTTGAGTGTGTTTTTGATATGGTGACATTTCGTATCAGATCATCATTGTTAGTGAAGATGAGGTCTAGTGTATTCTCCAATCTAGTAGGCTCTATTATTTTCTGGTTTAAATTGAATTTTGTGCAGAGATTTAAAAGCTCGTATGTGTGAGTGTGAGTTCTCATCAGAGCTGCCTCCTGGTGTTATTACTGCGACAACATTATTTGTTATATTCCTCCATTTTAGGTGCCTTAAGTTGAAATCCCCCAGGAGCAAGATGTTGGGTGCAGGAGCTGGAAGATTTTCCAGACAGTGGTCAATTTTTAACAGCTGTTCCTGGAATTGCTGGGACGTTGCATCCGGAGGCTTGTAGACTACCACAATGACTAGATTTTGGTTCTCGATCTTTACTGCTAAAACTTCCACTACTTCATTTGAGGCATTAAGCAGTTCTGTGCAAACAAGTGACTCTGCGATGTACAGAGTGAGAAAGCTAAAACGAGAGAATAACGATAAAATTCACCAGTGCTTTGTACGTGATGGACAAATTCTAGTAAGAAAAACTAATGTAGGCCGAGTGTACTACGTTACAAATGAAAATGAACTAACAAACTTCCTTCATGATGCAAACATTACAGAGTCTGACTGATATTAGTGACCAAATCCTTACTATGTTAGTGTATGTTATTATGTCATTATTGAACTAATCCCTGTACTATCACCTCCTTGATAGTATTTACTACCTCACTATCCCAGGTGTTCCACACAGTTCTTTGTGTGACCCAATTTGTGTTATCTTCCCAGATTCCCAATTCACAATTTATTTTTTGTTAATAGGATACTTACTCTTTAATAATATCTGTATTACCTTTTTCTTTCCTACTTAAACACTGTTAAAATTCTCTTATAATCATACCTAATTTTCCCTTTTCTCTCAAACTACAAATAACAAACTAGTGTATGTTCCTACTACACCACTGTGCAATACCTTGAACCATCCCTCACTAGCTAGTATCAACTACCTCAAATAATATTCCTATAGTGATATTAATTGCTCAAACTTTATGCTATAAAGCAATTCCTACTCTCAGATTATTTTCATATCTTAGTGACTATATTGTGTGTGCAATTAGTGTATATTTCAATTACATTATTGTTCAAGGCCCAAAACTATCTTTTGCTGCTACTACCAACTACCTCATATTATTTTTTACTTTTTATAGTACAATAAATTGCTCAACTTATTATATATAACAAATCAGATCTTACTCACAAATCTATATCATATCTTTTATTTATTTATTTATTTATTTTATAATTTGAACATATATATAGAGGTACAAAAAAATGCAGGTAAGAGCAGCATACCAAAGCCACTTGTATGCATAGCATTACGGGCAGACTTAAAATTAACTTAAGATTAACTAAGCAATGATGTAATCAGTGATAAAACATTATTGTAAACAGATAGCAATAAAGCACAAATGAGTATTACAAAGACAGGTCATATGGTTGCATGCATTGCTGTACATTCAGTAGAATGGAGTATTCTGTTAGGTAGTGTATTTATGTGATATAATTGTGAGAAACATTTAAGATATACAATTTATAAGGTTCAGTTATTCAGTATTTATTTGGTTTTGGGTGAGTAAGTGATCTTTGAGAAGAGACTTGAATTTATAAACAGGTAGTGTTTCTTTTATATTTACAGGTAATGAATTCCAGATTTTAGGGCCTTTTATGTGCATTGAGTTTTTGCATAGCGTGAGATGGACACGAGGAACATCAAAGAGTGATCTGTGCCTTGTGTTGTGGTCATGTGTTCTGTTGAGGTTGGCAAGGAGATGTTTGAGGGGAGGGTTTATATCAGAGTTAAGTGTTCTATGTATGTAATAGGTGCAGTAATAAGTATGGATGTTTTGTATGGTGAGTAGGTTTAGTGTTTTGAATATTGGTTGAGTGTGCTGCCTGTAGTGAGAATTTGTTATCATTCTGACTGCAGCCTTTTGTTGGGTAATTAGTGGTCTGAGATGGTTAATTGTTGTTGAGCCCCATGCACAAATTCCATAGGTGAGATAGGGGTAAATAAGAGAGTGATATAGGGCCAGGAGGGCTGACTGTGGAACATAGTACCGTATCTTCGATAGTATGCCTACGGTCTTGGAAATTTTCTTAGAAATTTGTTGTACATGTGTATGAAATTTGAGTCTATTATCAAAGTGGATTCCTAAGAATTTTCCCTCTATTAGCTTTGTGATAGGTGATCCGTTTATCATTATGTTAAGAGGGACATCTGTGGCTCTGTTACCAAACTGAATGAAGTAGGTTTTGTCAGTGTTTAGTGTAAGTTTGTTAGTCCTCATCCAGGTAGATATTTTCTGTAATTCGGTATTTACAGTATTGGCTAGCATGACTGGGCTCGGGTGAGAGAAGACGTATGTACTAGTGTCATCTGCAAATAGTGTGGGTTTGAGTAATTGCGAAGCATTTGGTAGGTCATTTGTGTATAGGAGAAAGAGAAGAGGGCCAAGGACACTTCCCTGTGGGACACAACTGTTATTGGCTGTGCGGAAGAGTTTGCCCCATTTGTGTACACATATTGGCTTCTGTTGCTGAGGTATGACCATAGTGTGACAATTTTATGTGGAGCAAGTCATGGTCAACTGTATCAAAAGCTTCACGCAAGTCATTGAAGATCCCCAGTAGGACTTCTTTTTTCTCTATTGCAGTGTATATATGTTCTAGCATGTGTATAATAGCATCTCATTAGTATTTTTATTATCATAGTTACTATCTGCCAATTTAACTTTGTTTACCATTATTCAATTTAGTCCCTATATTTTTTCTCCTTTATTTTAGCTTTGTTATAGCTTTACATAACAACCTTAGTTCATATATTCACAATTGTTAAAATAATCAAGGTGCTAAAGTGTAATAAATTCACTATTTTTGCCATTATATTCCCTAGCTCATTTATTTGATTACCACTTTATTTGTTCACCACAAAGTTTTTTTTTAGTCCCTTATATATTGTCTCCTTTATTTTAGCTTTAAAGAACTACCTTACATCATTTTTTTTACATTTGTTAAAATAACTCAGGTGCTATTTTATAGCTTTAGAATATTTACTTTGTCTTACACTTAATTCTAACTATAGATTCACTATAAATCTTATGATAACAAGCATTGATCCTGATACCAACCTCTTATTGAATGACTTAAATGAATCAAACAGTAACTGTAATTACTACACAGCAGAACAATCAAATGCACTTCTCAGAGCCAACAAAAACATAACTGTCTTTAACTACAATATCAGATCTTTAAGTAAACATTACGATGACCTCATAGCATTACTAAATTCCTTGCATGCCAATATGTCCATCATTACTCTCACCGAAACCTGGCTAAAGTCTGATACTACAGATGTCTATGCCATTCCTGGTTACACAGCCATACACAACTGTAGGCCAGACCAACAAGGGGGTGGCACAGCTATATACTACTCAGACCAACTAGAATATATCACTAATACTTGCACAAGGGATGAACATGGGGAATATATAATAGCTAAATTCAAATCCAAATACCTACAAAAACCTCTCACAGTGATAAACATCTACAGAGTACCACAGTCAAACATTAGCCGTTTTAGTGACAACCTAGGAAGTATGAAAACTGATGCACGCATGAACAAAGATCACTTACTACTCTCAGGCGACTTCAGTATAAATCTCCTGCAAGACCAGGACCCACACGTTACTGAATTCACAAACACTATGAGTAACTCCATGTTGCTACCAGCAGTAACAAAACCTACAAGAGTTACAGAGACTAGTGTTTCCCTACTAGACCGCATCTGGACCAACACCATATCCCCTTTAAAATCAGGCATAATCACAGATAATACCACAGATCACTACCCTACCTTCCTCATCACAAATCTTGGCAAATTACCCCTAGACACTACTAAAGTCACTTTCAGACTTCACAATGAGGCAGCCATTAATAACTTCACAACAGCAGTGACGAACATTGACTGGCACACTGAGCTAGAAATCTATACAGATATTGATGAATGTATTAATAATTTTCTAAAAAAGACCCAACACCTCTACAACAAGCACTGCCCCAAAAAAATTAAACAGATGACAGCTAAGAGACTGAACAGTCCCTGGCTAACACCCAGCATCCTCAAATCCATAAATACAAAGCACCTATACGAAAAACAGTACAGAATGGGTCACATAAACAGAGACCAAACAAAACGTTACTCGTCAATCCTAACCAGCCGGATAAGAAAGGCTAAAAAACTGTATTATGAGAACAGATTATCCAACTTACGAGGTGATATAAAAAAGACCTGGAAAACCCTATCAGCAATTCTAGGAACAAAAAAGATATCACGAAATAGCGAAATTGAATTAACAAAACCAGATGAACCCTAACTCCCACCAACTGAAACAGCGAACAGACTCAATAATTTCTTCTCCACTATAGGAAAAAACCTTGCCAATAAAATCCCAAGCTCAGATACCCCACCCAATGACTACCTCACTGGCAACTACCCGAACACACTGTTCCTAGCTCCAACTAACCCTACTGAAGTCTCCCTTATTATCAACACACTAAAAACAAGACAGGAGATTTAAATACCTTACCACCCTTTATATACAAAAAAGCATCACAAGTACTATCACCAATCATTGCAACACTCTTTAACAAATCCATAGAATCCTCTACCTTCCCTACAGTTCTCAAAATAGCAAGGGTCACCCGATCCATAAAGGAGGAGACCAAACAGACTTGAATAACTATAGGCCAATATCCAACCTACACCCTCTCTCTAAAATCTTCGAAAAATTAATTCATAAGCGAATCTATTCCTACCTCATCTCCCACAACATACTCAACCCCTGTCAATTTGGATTCAGGCCTAATAAAAATACTAATGATGCTATTATACACATGCTAGAACACATATACACTGCAATAGAGAAAAAAGAAGTCCCACTGGGGATCTTCATAGACTAACATAAAGCTTTTGATACAGTTGACCATGACTTGCTCCATATAAAATTGTCGCACTATGGTATAAGAGGGCACTCCGTCAACTACCTAAAGTCTTACCTCAGTAACAAAAGCCAATATGTGTACACAAATGGGGCAAACTCTTCAGCACAGCCAATTACAGTTGGTGTCCCACAGGGAAGTGTCCTTGGCCCTCTTCTCTTTCTCATATACATAAATGACCTACCAAATGCATCACAACTACTCAAACCCACACTATTTGCAGATGACACTACATACGTCTTCTCTCACCCGAGCCCAGTCATGCTAGCCAATACTGTAAATACCGAATTACAGAAAATATCCACCTGGATGAGGACTAACAAACTTACTCTAAACATTGACTAAACCTACTTCATTCGGTTTGGTAACACAGGGAAAATTCTTAGGAATCCACCTTGATAATAGACTCAAATTTCAAACACATATACAACAAATTTCCAAAAAAATTTCCAATACCGTAGGCATACTATCGAAGATACGGTACTATGTTCCACAGTCAGCCCTCCTGGCCCTATTTCACTCACTTATTTACCCCTATCTCACCTTTGGAATTTGTGCATGGGGCTCAACAACAATAAACCATTTCAGACCATTAATTACCCAACAAAAGGCTGCAGTCGAATGATGATAAATTCCCACTACAGGCAGCACACTCTACCAATATTCAAAACTCTAAACCTACTCACCATTCAAAACATCCATACTTATTACTGCACCTACTACATTCATAGAACACTTAATTCTGATATAAACCCTCCCCTCAAACGTCTCCTTACCAACCTCAACAGAACACACGACCATAACACAAGGCACAGATCACTCTTTGATGTTCCTCGAGTCCATCTCACGCTATGCAAAAACTCGATGCACATAAAAGGCCCTAAAATCTGGAATTCATTACCTGTGAATATAAAAGAAACACTGTTTATAAATTCAAGTCTCTTCTCAAAAATCACTTACCCACAACTAAATAAATACTGAATAATTGTATCTCATAAATTATATCTCGTAAATGTTTCTCATTATTGTATCTCATAAATGTCTAACCTGTGACCCAATCAAACTTTATTTTTTAATTACATTACCTAACAGAATACTCCAATCTACTGAATGCTCAGCAACACAGTAAATGACCATATGACCTGTCTTTGTGATACTCACTTGTGCTAAATTGTTATCTGTTTACAATAATGTATTTACCACTGAATATATCATTGCTTAGTTAATCTTAAGTTAATTTTAAGCCTGCCCGTAATGCTCTGCATACAAGGGGCTTTGGCATGCCGCACTTAAAAAACTGTATTCCTTTGTACTTCGCTGTATCATGTTCAAATTAATAAATAAAATAAAAAAAAATTGCATCATGTGGTACCATATGGCACCATTACACCATATGGTACCATAAGGTACCATCGCATGCTATCTCATTACTTTTTAACAAGTCACTAGAAACTAGCACCTTCCTGAAACTACTCAAGATGGCAAGGGTTACACCAATACATAAAGGTGGTGACCCTACAGATTTAAACAACTATAGGCCAATATCAAACCTACCATTGCTATCCAAAATCTTTGAGAAACTCGTGCACAGGAGACTATATTCATTTATAACGGCACAAAACATACTCAACCCCTGCCAATTTGGATTCAGGAAAAATAAAAGCACTAACGATGCAATCATAAAAATGCTAGATCTGCTTTACACAGCATTGGAAAATAAGGAATATCCACTAGGAATTTTTATTGACCTAAGAAAAGCTTTTGACACAGTAGACCACGGTATCCTACTCCACAAACTTGACCATTATGGTATAAGAGGCCATGTGCTCTCATATTTCAAATCTTACCTTACTAATAGGTATCAGTATGTCACCATTAAAGACACAGCATCAACAACACAGCCACTTGATACTGGAGTTCCGCAGGGAAGTGTCCTTGGTCCCCTGCTCTTCCTCATATACATCAGTGATCTTCCAAACATATCTCAACACTTGAACCCCATTCTCTTTGCTGACGACTCGACTTATGTCATCTCTCACCCTAATCTTGCCACCCTCAACACCATTGTTAATGAGGAGCTGATCAAAATATCGACTTGGATGACAGCCAATAAACTTACGCTTAACACTGACAAAACCTACTACATTATGTTTGGTAGCAGAGCAGGAGATGCGCAAATTAACATTAAGATCGACAACACTCTAATTGCCAAGCATAATGAGGGCAAATTCCTAGGCCTATACCTCGACAGCAACCTGAACTTCAGCACCCATATCCAACACATAACCAAAAAAGTATCCAAAACTGTTGGGATCCTCTCCAAGATACGATACTACATGCCGCAAACTGCCCTTCTCACACTATACCATTCACTTATATATCCATACCTCACCTATGCTATCTGTGCTTGGGGTTCAACTGCAGCAACACACCTAAAGCCAATAATAACCCAACAAAAAGCCGCAGTAAGAATAATCACTAAATCCCATCCCTGGCAACACACCCCCCCACTCTTCATAGATCAAAACTTACTCCCTGTTCAGTACATCCACACTTACTACTGTGCAATCTACATCTACAGGACCTTAAATTCCAATATTAACCTTGACCTAAAATGCTTTCTTGATAGTTGCGACAGAACCCACAGGCACAACACCAGACACAAACATCTCTATGACATTCCCCATGTCCGACTGAACCTTTACAAAAATTCAATGTATGTCAAAGGCCCTAAAATCTGGAACACCCTACCTGAAAATTCTAAAACTGCAGACACATTCATCACCTTCAAAACTACCATCAGAAAACATCTTATCTCCCTGATACACCCTGTCAACTAATTACACAAATACCACCTGGTGGTTAACACTTACACTCACTCACCCATTTGACCATAAACAGAAATATCAATTTCAATCTCAAAATAATGAATCTTAACTAGTCATAAGTTGGCCTGTGATACTCCATTACTGAAACTATGTATAGTGCCAAAACAAAAGCATTCACATTGCTAAACTCACAAACTAGTACGTACAGTGGACCCCCAGTTAACGATATTTTTTCACTCCAGAAGTATGTTCAGGTGCCAGTACTGACCGAATTTGTTCCCATAAGAAATATTGTGAAGTAGATTAGTCAATTTCAGACCCCCAAACATACACGTACAAACGCACTTACATAAATACACTTACATAATTGGCCACATTCGGAGGTAATCATTATGCGGGGGTCCACTGTATTTAGTCACTTAGCCATAATACCAACTTACCACATAATTTTGTAATATTTTAAATTTAAGATTTAATTTAAGTCTTCCCGAAATGCCTAGCCATGCTTGGTGTTCTAGTGGTACACTCTGTAATTATTATTTTACTACATGTAAACCACACAATAACCAAATTCTGTAAACTCAGCATTGTAATCCTTATAGAGAATAAACTTTGAATTGAATTGAATTGAATTGCACCATATGGTACCATTGTATCATATGGTACCATTGTACCAAATTGTGCCATTGTACCATATGGTACCATTGTATCATATGGTACCATTGTATCATGTGCCATTGTACCATATTGTGCCATATGGTACCATTCTATCATATGGTGCCATTGTACCATATGGGACCATTGCACCCTATGGCACCATTGTACAATATGGTACTATATGGTACCGTTGTATTCAACACAATAACCGCACTAATATTTTCATCATTTTGTTTACAATAAACAAGTTTTGTAAACAAGTTTTGTAAGCAATATAATGATAAACAAATTAGTGCAGTTATTGTGTTGAATACAATGAGTGTACACTTATACAATATACATTATACTGGTCTCACAGGCCACAAATGTTATTAGAAAAAGAAAAAAATTAGAAAAGAAAAGAAAAAAGTATAAAAAACAAAATAAAAAAATGGGATTTTGCATAAGCCACTGATGTTGCCGCCACCCGGTCATTTTGGTCAACTTCCTGCCACTGTATCTTGGTAAGTACTGATCAGAATTTTTTTTTTTGTTTTATTACCTTCACAAAAATATTATCTTTAATTCTGTAAGTTTTTTTTTTTTTTTTTTTTTTTTTTTTTTTTTTTTTTTTTTTTTTTTTTTTCAAAATTTCTTGGACACTGGAGCACCACTTCAGATTTTGGCCTTGGACCCTGAAAGGTTTATAGCTACCCAAGGTCCTAACCTCTGTCACCCTACTAGGAAGATTGTCCCATGCATCCACAACTTTGTTAGAAAACCAGTACTTACGTATGTCCTTTCTAAATCTAAATTTATCCAACTTAAATCAACTATTTCTGGTTCTTACCTGGTGTGACACCCTCAGTACTTCATTAATATCTCCTTTGTTTATGCCCGTCATCCACTTATACATTTCAATGATATCTTCCCTCATTCTACGTGTTTCCAGAGAGTGGAGATTTAAGGAAGGAAGAGTATATGGAGAAAAAGAGAGAGGTTAAGAGAGTGGTGAAGCAATGTAAAAAGAGAGCAAATGAGAGAGTGGGTGAGATGTTATCAACAAATTTTGTTGAAAATAAGAAAAAGTTTTGGAGTGAGATTAACAAGTTAAGGAAGCCTAGAGAACAAATGGATTTGTCAGTTAAAAATAGGAGAGGAGAGTTATTAAATGGAGAGTTAGAGGTATTGGGAAGATGGAGGGAATATTTTGAGGAATTGTTAAATGTTGATGAAGATAGCGAAGCTGTGATTTCGTGTATAGGGCAAGGAGGAATAACATCTTGTAGGAGTAGGGAAGAGCCAGTTGTGAGTGTGGGGGAAGTTCGTGAGGCAGTAGGTAAAATGAAAGGGGGTAAGGCAGCTGGGATTGATGGGATAAAGATAGAAATGTTAAAAGCAGGTGGGGATATAGTTTTGGAGTGGTTGGTGCTATTATTTAATAAATATATGGAAGAGGGTAAGGTACCTAGGGATTGGCAGAGAGCATGCATAGTTTCTTTGTATAAAGGCAAAGGGGACAAAAGAGAGTGCAAAAATTATAGGGGGATAAGTCTGTTGAGTATACCTGGTAAAGTGTATGGTAGAGTTATTATTGAAAGAATTAAGAGTAAGATGGAGAATAGGATAGCAGATGAACAAGGAGGCTTTAGAAAAGGTAGGGGGTGTGTGGACCAGGTGTTTACAGTGAAACATATAAGTGAACAGCATTTAGATAAAGCTAAAGAGGTTTTTGTGGCATTTATGGATTTGGATAAGGCGTATGACATGGTGGATAGGGGGGACAATGTGGCAGATGTTGCAGGTGTATGGTGTAGGAGGTAGGTTACTGTAAGCAGTGAAGAGTTTTTACGAGGATAGTGAGGCTCAAGTTAGAGTATGTAGGAAAGAGGGAGATTATTTCCCAGTAAAAGTAGGCCTTAGACAAGGATGTGTGATGTCACCATGGTTGTTTAATATATTTATAGATGGGGTTGTAAGAGAAGTAAATGCGAGGGTCTTGGCAAGAGGCGTGGAGTTAAAAGATAAAGAATCACACATAAAGTGGGAGTTGTCACAGTTGGTCTTTGCTGATGACACTGTGCTCTTGGGAGATTCTGAAGAGAAGTTACAGAGGTTGGTGGATGAATTTGGTAGGGTATGCAAAAGAAGAAAATTAAAAGTGAATACAGGAAAGAGTAAGGTTATGAGGATAATAAAAATATTAGGTGATGAAAGATTGGATATCAGATTGGAGGGAGAGAGTATGGAGGAGGTGAATGTATTCAGATATTTGGGAGTGGACGTGTAAGCGGATGGGTCTATGAAAGATGAGGTGAACCATAGAATTGATGAGGGGAAAAGGGTGAGCGGTGCACTTAGGAGTCTGTGGAGACAAAGAACTTTGTCCTTGGAGGCAAAGAGGGGAATGTATGAGAGTATAGTTTTACCAACGCTCTTATATGGGTGTGAAGCATGGGAAAAGGCTGGAGGCAGTGGAGATGTCATGTCTGAGGGCAATGTGTGGTGTGAGTATAATGCAGAGAATTCATAGTTTGGAAGTTAGGAGGAGGTGCAGGATTGCCAAAACTGTTGTCCAGAGGGCTGAGGAAGGGTTGTTGAGGTGGTTCGGACATGTAGAGAGAATAGAGTGAAACAGAATGACTTTAAGAGTGTATCGGTCTGTAGCGGAAGGAAGGCGAGGTAGGGGTCGGCCTAGGAAAGGTTGGAGGGAGGGGGTAAAGGAGGTTTTGTGTGTGAGGGGCTTGGACTTCCAGCGGGCATGCATGAGTGTATTTGATAGTGAGTGGAGACAAATGGTTTTTAATACTTGACGTGCTGTTGGAGTGTGAGCAAAGTAACATTTATGAAGGGATTCAGGGAAACCGGCAGGCCGGACTTGAGTCCTGGAGATGGGAAGTACAGTGCCTGCACTCAGAAGGAGGGGTGTTAATGTTGCAGTTTAAAAACTGTAGTGTAAAACACGCTTCTGGCAAGACAGTGATGGAGTGAATGATGGTGAAAGTTTTTCTTTTTCGGGCCACCCTGCCTTGGTGGGAATCGGCCAGTGTGTTAATAATAATAATAAAAAATAAAAGTTCCTTACACAGTAAATCATCTTAGTCATTCTTCTCTGTATGTTCTCTAATGAGTCTATATCCATCCTGTAGTAAGGAGACCAAAACTGAGCAGCATAATCTAAGTGAGGCCTCACTAGTGATGTATAGAGCTATGAAATAACTTTTGGACTTCTGTTACTTATACTTCTTGAGATGAATCCAAGTAGTATCCTGTTAGCCTTGTTACGCACACGTAGGCACTGCTGTCTTGGCTTCAAGGTTTCTGCTTACCATGACTCCCAAGTCTTTTTCACATTCTGTATGATCAAGCTCTACTTCACCTAGTTTATAGCTTTGAGGGTTATTTTCATTACCAAGGACTAGTACCTTACACTTATCCACATTGAATTTCATCTGCCATTTTTCAGACTAAGACATTAATTTGTCCAAATCCTCCTGGAGCTCATTGCTATCCTCCTCAGAATGAATCATACGACGGCCTATTTTTGTATCATCAGGAAATTTGCTCATGTCACTCGTAATCCCTTCATCAAGGTCATTAATGTAAATTATGAACAAGAGAGGGCCTAAAACTGATCCTTGTGGAATGCCGCTAGTGACTAATCCCCATTCAGATTTGACCCCATTAATGGTAAACTCTCTGCTTTCTATTGGTAAGCCATGCCTCTATCCATGCTAGAACTTTACCTCCTATACCTTGAGCTGCCACTTTTCTTAACAGTCTCTTGTGAGGTACTCTATCGAATGTTTTACTAAAATCTAAATAAACAATATCATATTCTTTATCACTGTCTACTGCCTCAAATGTTCTATTGAAGAACGTCAGTAAATTTGTCAGGCAGGAACGACCTCTTGTGAACCCATACTGAGATTCATTTATCAAGTTATGCTCTTCAAGGTGACTTCTAATAATGCCAGCTATAATTGATTATAGTAACTTGCCCACTATAGATGTCAAGCTTATTGGATGGTAATTTGATGGAATGGACTTATCCTCTGATTTGAATATAGGAACTACATTAGCCAGCTTCCACAACTCTGGCACAACACCAGTAAGGATGGATGCATTAAACACACTTGTTAACCCTTTCAGGGTTTCTGACATACTAGTATGGCTTACGCACCAGGGTTTTTGACGTACTAGTATGCCTGAATTCTAGCGCCCTCAAATCTAGTGAGAGAAAGCTGGTAGGCCTACATTTGAAAGAATGGGTCTATGTGGTCAGTGTGTGCAGTATAAAAAAATCCTGCAGCACACAGTGCGTAATGAGAAAAAAAAACTTTGACAGTGTTTTTGGTTTAAAACAGCGACTTTGCACTGTATTTTCGTATGATATTTATGATGGTATTCTAGTTTTTCCTGGTCTCATGTTATAGAATGGAAGACATATTACAGAAATTGAGATGATTTTGATTGGTTTTACAATGAAAAGTACCTTGAAATTGAGCTCAAAGTAGCAGAAATCTTTGATTTTTGCCAAAGTTCAAAAGTAAACAAATCATGCTACGCATCCAATACACGTCAACTGGTGAGTCTAATATTCTTTCACAAGTGCGCTGATATTATTTATACCATTTCTACACTAATGCAGTAGTATGCATAACAGTAAATCTTCTATTTTTTGTGAGAATAAAAATTCCAAGTGGAAAGCAAAAGAAAAAAAGAGGGGTGTGGGGACATGACTAATGAACAGAGGAAATGTTATTTTAGTGCCAGGAATGTCTTTCTTGTTTATTCTGGACCCTATTTGGAAATTGGCATCTTTTGAAATTTGTGTGAGATTGGCAAAAATTTTGCTAAACTCTGACCACTTTATTGGATAATTGAAATCGGTAAATGGGTGGTTTCTTGTACTCATTCGATAGAAAAAATGGAGTTCTAGCGAAATAGTTATGATTTTTGTCAATTAGTACACTGGAATTGGCTGAAAATAGGGCTCAAAGTGGGCAAAATCGCCGATGCGTAAGCATCGTCGAGACCGCTAACTTTGCAAGAGCATAATTCTGTAAGTTTTCTATCAAATTTCATACTTTTGGTGTCATTATGATTGGGAAAAGATTCTCTATCTTTTCATAAGAGAAAATAATTTTTTTTTTTTTTAAATTTGTCAACCCTGAGAACAAGTCTGGGAGAGGGCCTGTCGACCCTGAAAGGGTTAATGGCTGACTAAGTTCCATCTTGCATTTCTTAAGTACCCTGGAAAACAACTCGTCGGGCCCCAGAGACTTATTTTGCTTCAGTTTGTCTATCTGATAACCATGTCCCTCATAACAGTAATATTAGTCAATTTGAATTCATCAGGAACTGAATAATTTTTAATTTCTGGAATCTCATTTATGTCTTCCTGTGTAAAAACTGACAAAAAATAGTCATTAAATATGGAACATATTTCCAGTTCATTATCCATCAGCTGTCCATTCCCAATTTTCAGAGGTCCTACTTTTTCCTTCACCTTCGTCCTATACACTTGAAAGAACCCCTTAGGATTGATCTTTGATTCATTAGCAACTCTAATTTCAATGTCACGTTTAGCCTTTCTAATCCCCTTTTTCACTTCTCTTTTAAGCTGAACATATTTGTCAGTAAGGTTAACCTCTCCTCTTCTGGTGCACCTATAAATTCCCCTTTTCTCCCCTAATAGATGCTTTAGCCTTCTGTTTACCCATTTGGGATCATTATTTTTTTTTTTTCAACAAGTCGGCCGCCTCCCACTGAGGCAGGGTGACCCAAAAAAGAAAGAAAATCCCCAAAAAGAAAATACTTTCATCATCATTCAGCACTTTCACCACACTCACACATTATCACTGTTTTTGCAGAGGTGCTCAGAATACAACAGTTTAGAAGCATATACATATAAAGATACACAACATATCCCTCCAAACTGCCAATATCCCAAACCCCTCCTTTAAAGTGCAGGCATTGTACTTCCCATTTCCAGGACTCAAGTCCGACTATATGAAAATAACCAGTTTCCCTGAATCCCTTCACTAAATATTACCCTGCTCACACTCCAACAGATCGTCAGGTCCCAAGTATCATTCGTCTCCATTCACTCCTATCTAACACGCTCATGCACGCTTGCTGGAAGTCCAAGCCCCTCGCCCACAAAACCTCCTTTACCCCCTCTCTCCAACCCTTTCGAGGACGACCCCTACCCCGCCTTCCTTCCCCTATAGATTTATATGCTTTCCATATCATTCTACTTTGATCCATTCTCTCTAAATGACCAAACCACCTCAACAACCCCTCTTCTGCCCTCTGACTAATACTTTATATAACCCCACAACCTTTTCCTAATTTCCACACTCCGAATTTTCTGCATTATATTTACACCACACATTGCCCTTAAACAGGGCATCTCCACTGCCTCCAACCGTCTCCTCGCTGCTGCATTTACCACCCAAGCTTCACACCCATATAAGAGTGTTGGTATTACTATACTTTCAAACATTCCCTTCTTTGCCTCCATAGATAACGTTTTTTGACTCCACATATACCTCAACGCACCACTCACCTTTTTTTCCCTCATCAATTCTATGATTAACCTCATCTTTCATAAATCCATCCGCTGACACGTCAACTCCCAAGTATCTGAAAACATTCACATCTTTCATACTCCTCCTCCCCAATTTGATATCCAATTTTTCTTTATCTAAATCATTTGATATCCTCATCACCTTACTCTTTTCTATGTTCACTTTCAACTTTCTACCTTTACACACACCTCCTCCCCAATTTGATATCCAATTTTTCTTTATCTAAATCATTTGATATCCTCATCACCTTACTCTTTTCTATGTTCACTTTCAACTTTCTACCTTTACACACATTCCCAAACTCATCCACTAACCTTTGCAATTTTTCTTTAGAATCTCCCATATGCACAGTATCATCAGCAAAAAGTAACTGTGTCAATTCCCATTTTGAATTTGATTCCCCATCTACTAACTCCCCTACTCTGTTTTTAACTTACAAATCCATACTTTCCCTAGGCTTTCTTAACTTGTTTAACTCACTCCAAAAATTTTTCTTATTTTCATTAAAATTTCTTAACCCTTTGACTGTCGAAGGGCCCAATCCTGAAGTGTTTCCTGGTGTCGCAAAATATTCGAAAAAAAAAAAATTATTTTTTCTTATGAAAATGTTAAGATTATTTTTCTGATTGTTTTAGTCCCCAAAAAAAATTTTTCCCATCAGTACTTACCGAGATATAGAGGCATGAAATTTGCAGAAAATGAGCCGCGTATGGCAACAGCGGCGACTGCCGCTCACCCGGTAAACTTTAGTTTACTTGTATTTGAAGGTTTGTTGTTTTTTTCACTATTTTATTTTTTCACATAACTTATGTGGCCTGTGAGACCAAAGTAAGGGTGCAATGTACATATAATTTCACTCGTTGTATACAACACAATAAGCACACAAACATAATTATCAATATATTGTTTACAAAAACTTGTTTACAAAAACAAACAATACAAAAAATTGTTTATTACTATTGTTCTATAATATATATACCAATATACAGTCACTGAACATACTCCTAGAAAGTTCTGCAGCTTGTGGAACTCTGTGAAACATGGTGTCATACACAGTGGTGTTTTACACTCTCACACATAAAACATGGTGTGATACACAGTGGTGTTTTACACTCTCACACATAAACAGGTGTCATATCACAGTGGTGTTTTACACTCTCACACATACAACAATGGTGTCCATACACAGTGGTGTTTTACGACTCTCACACATAAAACATGGTGTCAATACACAGTGGTGTTTTACACTCTTAACACATAAAACATGGTGGTCATACACAGTGGTGTTTTACACTCTCATCACATAAAACATGGTGTCTACACAGTGGTGTTTTACCTCTCACAACATAAAACAGGGTGTCATCACAGTGGTGTTTTACACTCTCACACATAAAACATGGTGTCATACAACAGTGGTGTTTTTTACACTCTCAACGACAAAAACATGGGTGTCATACACACTGTGTTTACACTCTCCACACATAAAACGAGTGTGTGTGCATTTTTTGGTTGAATTTTTTTTTATGTGGCAAAAGACAAAATCACCCGTCCTGAGCAGCTTTCTTCACAGTATTAGCAGCAGTGTGTTATGTAGTTATCCTAGGTAAATGGTCGTGTGTCATCATTACTTCTAATTGCCTTCATGTCCTTTTCCCTACCTGGAGGCTACCTGGAGGGCATTCCACCTCTCCTTCCTACATTCCTTCATCTGTCCTTCATTACTTTTTTCCTTCCTTTCATCAGTCCTTCCTTCATTCCTTTCCCTGGCCTTCACCTTCTGCTTCTTGGTTTCTATAAATATATATACACATATATAGTCACTAGATACTTTCATAAAACTCCTATTATCACCCTTACAGCACCTTGTCTTTGTGCGAGTGTGTGGGCATATAATTGTTTTGAGTCAGGAGTCGGCAGCTGTCAAATGACATTTGTCTCATTAGTCACCCCATCCCCTACATGCCTGTCAAAACAATGGGGTCGGATGCTTGCTTCCCTCCATTCTATCTAATTATCTTTCTCGCCTCATTCTGTCTCTTTTCAATCTGTTCTCTCTTTCTCTCCTCTCTGTCTATCTCTGTCTCACAGGTACACATAAATAACAACTATACATAGTGTAAATTACCTAGGATAACCCCAAAAATCCAGACAAAGCGTTATACTTCTGCTTGAAGATTGAGAAAACGGATGAATGACACAGTCTTGTGGCTCCTCTGAGACAGAGCTAGACGGATAGACAGGGAGTTAGGCAGACAGACAAATATACCAGACAGACAAATGTTTGTTCGCCGTCATCTTCCTCCTCCTCCTTCCTCCTCCTCCTCCTCCTCCTCTCTCCTCCTCCTCCTCCTCCACTCCTCCTCCTCCTCCTCCTCCTCCTCCTCCCCCTCTCCTCCTCCTCCCTCCTCCTCCTCCTCAGTCTTCCTCCTCCTCCTCCTCCCTCCTCCTCCTCCTCCTCCTCCTCCCTCCTCCTCCTCCTCCTCCTCCCTCCTCCCTCTCCTCCTCCTCCTCCACCTCCTCCTCCTCCTCCCTCCTCCTCCTCCTCCTCCTCCTCCTCCACCGTCCTCCTCCTCCCTCCTCCTCCTCCTCCTCCTCCTCCTCCTCCCCTCTTCCTCCTCTCTCCTCCCTCTCTCCTCCTCCTCCTCCCCACCCTCCTCCTCCTCCTCCTCCTCCTCCTCCTCCTCCTCCTCTCCTCCTCCTCCTCCTCCTCCTCCTCCTCCTCCTCCACCTCCTCCATCCTCTCCTCCTCCTCCTCCTTCACTCCTCCTCCTCCTCCTCCTCCTCCGTCTCCTCCTCTCCTCCTCCTCCTCCTCCTCCCTCCTCCTCCTCCTCCTCTCTCCTCCTCCTGCTGGCTCTTGACAGATGGACCAGCTGCCCCCCCTCCCTCCACCCTCGTTCACGCTCATCAAAGGTCAGCTCTTATCAATGTTATCTCCCCTTATCTTGTCACGTCATGGGGTGGAACTGTTTTCATGCCTCAAGGGAACATATTTATTAACATATTATTATTATTATTAGGTCTTCTCTCTTCTTCTTCTTTCTTCCTTCTTCTTCTCTTCTTCTTCTTTCTCTTTTCTTCTTCCTTCTTCTTCCTTCCTTCTTCTTTCTTCTTCTTCTTCTTCTTCTCCTTCTTCTTCACCTATCTCCCTCCTCCTCCTCTCCTCTCCTCCTCCTCCTCCTCCTCCTCCTCATCGCTCCTCCTCCTCCACCCTCCACCTCCTCATCCTCCTCCCCTCCTCCTCCTCCTCCCCTCCTCCTCCTCCCATTCCTCCTCACTCCTCCACCTCCTCTCCTCCTCCTCCTCCTCCTCCTCCTCCTCCTCCTCCTCCTCCTCCTCCTCCTCCTCCCTCTCCTCCTCCCTCCTCCCCTCCTCCTCCTCCTCCTCCTCCTCCTCCTCCTCCTCCTCCTCCTCCTCTCCTCCTCCTCCTCCTCCTCTCCTCTCCTCCTTCCCCTCCTCATCCCTCCTCCTCCACCCTCACTCTCCGCCCTTCCCTCCCTCCTCCCTTCCTCTCCTCCCTTCCTCCTCCTCCCTTCCTCCTCCTCCCTTCCTCCTCCTCCCTTCCTCCTCCTCCTTCCTCCTCCTCTTCCTCCTCTCCTTCCCACCGTCCACCTTCCACCACCTCCCTCCCCTCCCTCCCTTCTTCCTCTCCTCCCTCCTTCCCTCCCTCCCTTCCTTCATTCCTCCCTCCATCATTTCCTCTCCTCCCTCCACCTCCCTCACCTCCTTCTTTCTCCTCCCTCCTTCTTCCTCCTCCCTCCTCTTTCCTCCTCCCTCCTTCTTCCTCCTCCCTCCTTCCTCCTCCTCCCTCCTCCTCCACCTCCCTCCATCCTTCCTCTCCACCTTCCTTCCTCCTCCTCCTTCCTTCCTCTCTCCTCCTTCCTTCCTCACTCCTCTTCTTCCTCCTCCTCTTCTTCCCTCTCCTCTTCTTCCTCCTCCTCTTCTTCCTCCTCCCTTTCTTCCTCCTCATCTTCCTCCTCCTCCTCCTCCACCCTCTCCTCCTCCTCCTCCTCCTCTCCTCCACCTCCTCCTCCTCCTCCACCTCCTCCAATTGCTTTTTGGGGTGCTCAAACTCCTGGAAATCTGAAATTGATCTTCATGACACTCATCCCCTGTGTTAAGCATCACTTGGGAGAAAGAAGATCCTCCCAGATTTGCAGGGAGTCACTATTTCTTACCGCTAGACATGCTGAAAAAGGACGACTGAAATGGTATTCCCACAATGCACCACTGGCTCCCCGATTTTTTTTATATGGTGCACACTGACCATGGAGACCCATTCTCTCACATGTGGGCCTACCAGCTTTCTCCTGCTTGATTTGAAGCCGCTAGAATTTATGCGTATAGATACGTCAAACACGGTATCTCCTATGACGTACATATACGACCGCGACAGTCAAAGGGTTAACAGTGCCTCTCCCACTCTATCATCTGCTCTCCTTTTGCACTCTCTCACCACTCTCTTCACCTTTCTTTTACTCTCCATATACTCTGCTCTTCTTATAACACTTCTGCTTTGTAAAAACCTCTCATAAGCTACCTTTTTCTCTTTTATCACACCCTTTACTTCATCATTCCACCAATTTCTCTCTGGGGAATGTACTGTATATACTCTGAGCACGGTGTACATTAAGAAAAAAATCGTAAATGGAGATCCCTTCGTAATCATAAGTATGATCATCATTAATAAAATCATTAGCTAGATAACTCCAATCGAGATTGGACAAGTGTTTCCTAAGTCCATTGTAATTGGCAGAACGAAAATCAGGGATTTTTACCGTATTATCATTATTCTTGTATGCCCATTTAATGCTAAAAGTGATGGATTTGTGATCACTTGCGCCAACCTCTTCAGTGATCTCCAGATTATTTACGAGTGTTTCCTTATTTGACAACACTAGGTCGAGCAAATTATTACCCCTGGTAGGCTCTGTTACACACTGCTTCAGAAAACAGTCCTGAACTGTTTCCATAAAGTCACTGGACTCCAGATTACCAGTCTAAGAATTCTAGTCAATTTGACTTAAGTTAAAATCCCCTACTATCACTACATTATTGTGTCTAGAAGCCATAACAATTTCGTCCCAAAGAAGTCTCCCTCTATCGTGATCCAAGCCTGGAGGTCAGTATATTACACCTAGAATTAGTTTTTATTGACCTTCTACAAACTCTACCCAAATATCTATTTTTATACATGTTTTCATGCAACAATTAATATTTTATCAAACATATAATGCAACTCCTCCCCCCATCCCATTACATCTGTCCACATGGAACAACTTAAACCCTTGAATATTACACTCAGCAATCATATCCCAACTCTTTAAATCATACCAGGTTTCAGTTAATGCAGTGACATCGAAGTTCCCAGCACATGCTACCAAACGTAGTTCATTAATCTTACTTCTTTCACTTCGACTGTTATAATAAAATACCATCATATGTTTTTTCTTCTGCACATTTTTCCTATTCACCTTTGTTTTTACACAATTTCTGAAATTATCATTACCCTGAGCTACTCCATGACAGTTACTATTAAGATTCTTGATATCAGAGCATAAGTCAGTATATCCATACTCATTATTTATCATTTCTAAACCCATACCTCTAACTAATCCTAGTTTAAAGTCCTAACAACCCCCTCAACTGAGCTAGCAAGAAAACCCACACCTGCCCTGGATAAGTGAACCCCATCCCTGGCATACATGTCATTTCTGCCATAGAAGTTGTCCCAGTTGTCAATGAATGGTACTGCATTATCCTTACAGTGTTTATCCAGCCAACAATTAATGCCAATTGCTCTGAACAACTCTTCATTTCCAACACCCCTTCTTGTCAAAACGCCACATATAACAGGGCACCCCTCTTCTTCCTAATTATGTCTATTGCTGTCCTGAACCTACTAACTAAATCCTCACTTCTACGCTTGCCTACATCATTGCCTCCAGCACTGAGGCAGATAATAGAATTGATCCCATTACCGTTCATGATGTTGTCAAGCCGGCTAACAATATCCTCCATCCTAGCCCCAGGAAAGCAAACCCTCTGTCTCCTACTCTTGTCGTTTAAGCAGAAGGCCCTATCCATGTACCTAACATGGCTATCCCCAACAACAACAACATTCTTACCTTCCATGGTGTCATTCGTCGTGACGTTCCCAGTTGTTGACTCACATTCGTCAGGTAGCATGGAGAATGCATTAGATGTTTCCACAGCAGTCTCTTTCTTCTTCATCGTTTCTGGCTTTCCATTCGTCTTCTTGATCATCAACTTCATTCCATGCTGTCCAGCAACCGTCCAGGTTCCCTTCTTGACCTGAGGACTCAAATTGGGAGGACTACTACGAATCCTCACGTTTTCCTCAGTCAATCGCCATATTTCCATCTTCGCTACCCTCAATTATTCCTTAAGCTGCTGGTAAAGTTGCTCAATGGAGGGCATCTTGGTTCAGTCCAAGATAAATAAGCCGTAGAGTTGATATTAGTGTCATATTCTCCAACAATAAACTCGCCATCCCTCCCTCACACAACCAAGTCTCAATAAAGGTAAGTGTGATGTTAAATAAGAACATAAGAACTTTACAAAGGAGGAACACTGCAACAGGCCTTCTGGCCCATACTAGGCAGGTCCTTCACAAATCCAACCCACTAACAGAACAAATGCTACCCAAGTAATAAGTGCAGGTGCAAATCTGACTCAAATCCAATCCCTCTCACTCGTGTATTTATCCAAACTAAATTTGAAACTACCCAAGCCATAGCTTTTAGAACATAAAAAAGGAGGAACACTGCAATAGGCCTGTTGGCCCATACTAGGCAGGTCCTTCACAAATCCAACCCAACAATAAGCTTTGATAAACCTACTTACTCATGTGCAAGCCCAATTCAAACCAAACCCTCTCACTCATATATTTATCCAACCTAAATTTGAAACTACCCAATGTTTTAGCTTCGATCACCCTACTAGGCAGACCGTTCCACTCATCAGCTACCCCTATTACCAATGTTCATTTACATTTTATTAGTGTTTTACATTTATTTGGCATTCTTTTCTGCATGTAAATCTATATTTAACCCTTTCAGGGTTTTGGCCGTACTAGTACGGCTTATGCACCAGTGTCCATGACGTACTAGCACGCCCAAGTTCTAGCGCCCTCAAATCTAGTGAGAGAAATCTGGTAGGCCTACATATGAAAGAATGGGTCTATGTGGTCAGTGTGTGCAGTATAAAAAAAATCCTGGAGCACACAATGTGTAATGAGGAAAAAAAAACTTTGTGTTTTTGGATTAAAACAGCGACTTTGCAATGTATTTTCGTATGGTATTTATTGGTCTGGTCTCATTTTATAGAACGGAAGCCATATTACAGAAATTGAGATGATTTTGACTGGTTTTACAATGAAAAGTACCTTGAAATTGAGCTCAAAGTAGCAGAAATGTTCGATTTTTACCAAAGTTCAAAAGTAAACAAATCATGCTATGCATCCAGTACACGTCAACTGGTGAGTCTAATATTCTTTCACAAGTGCGCTGATATTGTTTATATCATTTCTACACCAATGCAGTAGTCTGCATAACAGTAAATCTTCTATTTTTTTGTGAGAATAAAAATTCAAAGTGAAAAGCAGAAGAATGTAAGAGGGGCATGGGGATGTGACTAATGAACAGAGGAAATGTTTTTTAAGTGCCAGGAATGTCTTTCTTGTTTATTCTGGACCCTATTCGGAAATTAGCATCTTTTGAAATTTGTGTGAGATTGGCAAAATTGCTAAATTCTGACCACTGTATTGGATAGTTGAAATCGGTAAATGGGTGGTTTCTTGTACTCATTTGATAGAAAAAATGGAGTTCTAGCGAAATAGTTATGATTTTTGTCGAATAGTACACTGGAATTGGCCGAAAATAGGGCTCAAAGTGGGCAAAATCGCCAATGCGTAAACATCGTCGAGACCGCTAACTTCACGACAGCATAATTCCGTAAGTTTTCCATCAAATTTCATACTTTTGGTGTCATTATGATCGGCAAAAGATTCTCTATCTTTTCCTAAGATTTTTTTTTTTTTTTTTGAAATATGGGGGACCCTGAGAACAAGTCTCGGAGAGGGCCTGTGGACCCTGAAAGGGTTAAGCTAGGGAAATGACCCCTGAAGGGACCTAGAGTCCTTATGGAGGGGGATTTCCCTTCCAAACAGAAACCTCTCTTCCCTTTCTCCTCCTCCCTGTCTTCCATTCATCAACAACAGCCTTCAGTAAAGGTAACTGTCATGTTGAATATTCATTCTTCTGTGCATGTAAATCTATCTTTAAGGTAAAAAAAAAAAATTGTTGTTGATACTTCTGGGTGTCTGGAATGAATTAATTGGATTTACATTATTTCTTATGGGGAAAATGGATTCGAAAATCATCATTTTCGATAATAGTCACACTTCCAGGAACAGATTAATTGCGAAAAACGAGAGACCACTGTAGTATATGAAAGTATAGTAGTACCAACAATCTTACATGGGTGTGAAGCTTGGGTTGTAAATGCTGCAGCGAGGAGGTGGTTGAATGCAGTGGAGATGTCCTGTCTAAGGGCAATGTATGGTGTAAATACTGTATTATGCAGAGAATTTGGAGTGTGGAAATTCAGAGAAGGTGTGGAGTTAATAAAAGTATTAGTCAGAGGGCTTAAGAGGGGTTGTTGAGGTGGTTTGGTCATTTAGAAAGAATGGATCAAAGTAGAATGACATGGAGAGCATATAAATCTGTAGGGGAAGGAAGGCGGGGTAGGGGTTGTCCCGGAAAAGGTTGGAGGGAGGGGGTAAAGGAGGTTTTGTGGATGAGGGGTTTGGACTTCCAGCAAGCCTGGACGAGGACCAACGAATTTACTCTAAACATTGACAAAACCTACTACATTCAGTTTAGTAACAGAGCTGCAGATGTGCCTCTTAACATAATGATAAATGGGTCACCTATCACAAAACTCACAGAGGGAAAATTCCTAGGAATCCACCTTGATAATAGACTCAAACTTCAAACACATATACAACAAATTTCCAAAAAAAATTCCAAGATTGTAGGCATACTATCGAGGATACGATACTATGTTCCACAGTCAGCCCTCCTGGCTCTATATCACTCACTTATTACCCCTATCTCACCTATGGAATTTGTGCATGGGGCTCAACAACAATAAACCATCTCAGACCACTAATCACCCAACAAAAGGCTGCAGTCAGAATGATAACAAATTCCCACTACAGACAGCACACTCCACCAATATTCAAAACTCTAAACCTACTCACAATACAAAACATCCATACTTATTACTGCACCTACTACATACATAGAACACTTAACTCTGACATAAACCCTCCCCTCAAACATCTCCTTACCAACCTCAACAGAACACACGACCATAACACAAGACACAGATCACTCTTTGATGTTCCTCGTGTCCATCGCATGCTATGCAAAACCTCAATGCACATAAAAGGCCCTAAAATCTGGAATTCATTACCTGTGAATATAAAAGAAACACTGTCTGTTTATAAATTCAAGTCTGTTCTCAAAAATCACTTACTCACCCACAACTAAATAAATACTGAATAATTGTATCTCATAAATTGTATCTCATATATGTATCATATATGAGATTCTGAAGAGAAGTTGCAGAGATTGGTGGATGAATTTGGTAGGGTGTGCAAAAGAAGAAAATTAAAAGTGAATACAGGAAAGAGTAAGGTTATAAGGATAACAAAAATATTAGGTGATGAAAGATTGGATATCAGATTGGAGGGAGAGAGTATGGAGGAGGTGAATGTATTCAGATATTTGGGAGTGGACGTGTCAGCAGATGGGTCTATGAAGGATGAGGTGAATCATAGAATTGATGAGGGGAAAAGGGTGAGTGGTGCACTTAGGAGTCTGTGGAGACAAAGAACTTTGTCCTTGGAGGCAAAGAGGGGAATGTATGAGAGTATAGTTTTACCAACACTCTTATATGGGTGTGAAGCATGGGTGATGAATGTTGCAGCGAGGAGAAGGCTGGAGGCAGTGGAGATGTCATGTCTGAGGGCAATGTGTGGTGTGAATATAATGCAGAGAATTCGTAGTTTGGAGGTTAGGAGGAGGTGCGGGATTACCAAAACTGTTGTCCAGAGGGCTGAGGAAGTGTTGTTGAGGTGGTTCGGACATGTAGAGAGAATGGAGCGAAACAGAATGACTTCAAGAGTGTATCAGTCTGTAGTGGAAGGAAGGCAGGGTAGGGGTCGGCCTAGGAAAGGTTGGAGGGAGGGGGTAAAGGAGGTTTTGTGTGCGAGGGGCTTGGACTTCCACCAGGCGTGCGTGAGCGTGTTTGATAGGAGTGAATGGAGACGAATTGTTTTTAATACTTGACGTGCTGTTGGAGTGTGAGCAAAGTAACATTTATGAAGGGGTTCAGGGAAACCGGCAGGCCGGACTTGAGTCCTGGAAATGGGAAGTACAGTGCCTGCACTCTGAAGGAGGGGTGTTAATGTTGCAGTTTAAAAACTGTAGTGTAAAGCACCCTTCTGGCAAGACAGTGATGGAGTGAATGATGGTTAAAGTTTTTCTTTTTCGGGCCACCCTGCCTTGGTGGGAATCGGCCAGTGTGATAATAAAAAAAAAATATGTATCATTGTTGTATCTCATAAATGTCAACCTGTGACCCAATCACACTTTGTTACTATTTAACCTCATTACGTAACAGAATACTCCATTCTACTGATTACACAGCAACACAGTAAATGACCATATGACCTGTCTTTGTAATACTCATTTGTACTAAATTGTTATCTGTTTTACAATAATTTTTGTACCACTGAATATATCATTGCTTAATTAATCTTAAGTTAATTAAGCCTGCCCATAATGCTCTGCATACAAGGGGCTTTGGCATGCTGCGCTTTAAAAATTGTATAGGAGTGAATGGAGACGAATGACTTTTGGGACCTGACGAGCTGTTGGAGTGTGAGCAGGGTAATATTTAGTGAAGGGATTCAGGGAAACCGGTTATTTTTATATAGCTGGACTTGAGTACTGGAAATGGGAAGTACAATACCTCCACTTTAACCCTTTGACTATTTCGGTCGTATATATATGTCTTACGAGCCAATGTGTTTGACATATACAGTGGACCCTCAACCAACGGCATTAATCCGTTCCAGAGAACTAGCCGTTAGACGAATTTTCCATTAGTCGAATTAATTTTCCCCATAAAAAATCATGGATATCCAATTAATCCATTTCAGACACCCAAAAGTATTAAAAAAAAATATTTTTTTAAAGATTAAATATAAATATACATACATAAACAATGACAAATAAATATAAAGCACAAATAAAATGGATAAATGAACATTTGACATCACACTTACCTTTATTGACTTATCTTTACTGACTCGACTTGTTGGTGTATGACAGACACGTAAGAGGCAAGAGGAAGACAAGTTTATTATGCTTCAATATGATGCTAATATTATCTCTACAGCTTACTTATCTATCACAGTTCATCTAATCAGTCAATCAAGTTTATTCTCTATAAGGGTTACAATGTGGGGTTTACAGGTTTTGGATATTGTGTGGTTTACATGTTATAAAATACTAATTACAGAGGGAGCCACTAGGACACCTAGCATGGCTAGGCATTTCGGGCAGACTTAGATTAACCCTTAAACAGTCCAAACGTATGTATACATTTTTTCAACATTTGAAAGTATGTAAAAAAATGTACATCATCTTTTTTTTTTTTTTTTTTTTTTACATTTGAAAATGTGTAAAAAAACTTTTATCTACATTTTTTTTTTTTTGTTATATTTGAAAATATGTAAAAAATATAGATCTACTTTTGGAGCACTGTGGATTTAACCCTTTGACTGTCGCAGGCCCCTTTCTGAAACTGTCATTCTATGTCGCAAAATATTAAAAAAAAAAAAATATTTTTTCTTATGAAAATGTTAAGATTATTTTTCTGAGTGTTTTAGTCCAAAAAAAAATTTGCCATCAGTACTTACCGAGATATAGAGACGTGAATTTTGCAGAAAATGAGCCGCGTATGGCAACAGCGGCGACTGCCGCTCACGTGGTAAACTTTGGTTTACTTGTATTTGAAGGTTTGTTGTTTTTTTTCACTATTTTATTTTTTCACATAAGTTATGTGGCCTGTGAGACCAAAGTAAGGTGCAATGTACATATATACACTCGTTGTATACAACACAATAAGCACACAAACATAATTATCAATATATTGTTTATAAAACTTGTTTACAAAAACAAACAATACAAAAAAAATTTTATTACTATTGTTCTATAATATATATACCAATGTACAGTCACCGAACATATTCCTAGAAGTTCTGCAGCTTGTGGAACTCTTTGAAACATTGTGTCATACACAGTGGTGTTTTACACTCCTCACACATAAAACCAGTGTGTGTGCATTTTTGTGGACTTTTTTTTTATGTGCAAAGACAAAACACCTCGTCTGAGCAGTTTTCTTCAAAGTATTAGCAGGCAGTTGTGTTATGTAGTTATCCTAGGTAAATGGTCGTGTGTCATCATTCCTTCCTTCCTGCATTCGTTTCCTACCTTCCTTCCTACCTTCCTGCATTCCTTTCCTACCTTCCTGCATTCCTTTCCTACCTTCTTTCCTACCTTCCTGCATTCCTTTCCTACCTTCCTGCATTCCTTTCCTACCTTCCTGCATTCCTTTCCTACTTTCCTACCTTCTTTCCTACCTTCCTGCATTCCTTTCCTACCTTCCTGCATTCCTTTCCTACCTTCCTTCCTACCTTCCTGCATTCCTTTCCTACCTTCCTTCCTACATTCCTTCCTACATTCCTTCATCTTTCCTTACTTTTTTCCTTCCTTTCATCTCATCCTTCCTTCATTCCTGCCTTCCATTCTTCCTTCCTTCTGGTTTCTATAATATATATACACATATATAGTCACTAGATACTTTCATATAACTGCTATTATCTTCATTCAGCAAGCTTGTCTTGTGTGCGGCTTATAATTGTTTTGAGTCAGGAGTCGGCAGCTGTCAAAATGACATATTGTCTCATTACTCACTACCCCTACTACCTGTCAAAACAATGAGGTCGGATGCTGCTTCCCCTCCATTCTATCTAATTATCTTTCTCCCTCATTCTATCTCTTTCAATCTGTCTCTCTCTCTCTCTATCTGTCTATCTCTGTCTCACAGGTGCACATAAATACAAGTATACATAGTGTAAATTACCTAGGATAACCCAAAAAAACCAAAGTGTTATACTCTGCTTGAAGATGTGAGTAAACGTGATGATGCAGTCTTGTGGCTCTCTCTGAGACAAAGAGCTAGGCGGATAGACAGGGAGCTTGGCAGACAGACAAATAGACAGACAGAAATGTTTGTGTACCAGCAAAAACAAATGGAGGGTGATGGTCATCTAATCTTTTCTTATCAGCTGCACCCTCCTTCTACCCTCGTTTACGCTCATCAAACGTCAGCTCTTATCAGATGTTATATCCCCTTATCTTGTCACTGTCATGGGGTGGACTTTTTTTTTTCTTGCTTCAAGGGAACAATATTATTACATCTTCTTCATCTTCTTCTTCTTCTTCTTCCTCTTCTTCCTCCTCCTCCTCCTCCTCCTCCTCTTCTTCCTCTTCTTCCTCCTCATCCTCTTCCTCCTCTTCCTCCTCCTCCTCTTCCTCCTCCTCCTCCTCTTCCTCCTTCTCCTCCTCCTCTTCCTCCTCCTCCTCCTCCTCTTCCTCCTCCTCCTCCTCCATTGCTTTTGGTCTCAAACTCCTGGAAATCATGAAATTGATCTTCACTGACACTTCTATCTGTGTTAGAGCATCACTTGGGAAGAGAAGAGTCCCAGATTTACTGGGGAGTCACATATTTCTTACTGCTAAGCATGCTGAAAAAGGACAACTGAAATGGCATTCCCACAATGCACCACTGGCTCCCCGATTTTTTTTATAAGGTGCACACTGACCATGGAGACCCATTCTCTCTCTCACATGTGGGCCTACCAGCTTTCTCCTGCTTGATTTGAAGCCGCTAGAATTTATGCGTATTAATACGTCAGAAACAGTGGTGCGTAAGACGTATTTATACAGCATAAACAGTCAAAGGGTTAAACGTTTATCTATTTGAACTGTTTAAGGGTTAATTCTTAACTCTAAATTATTACAAATTATGGAGTAAGTTGGTATCATGGCTGTGTGACTAAATCATAGTGTGTGAGTTTAGCAATGTGAATACTTTTGTTTTGGCACAATACATAGTTTCTATATTGGAGTATCACAGACAAACTTATGACTAGTTAGGATTCATTATTTTAAGATTATGATTCATATTTCTGTGTTTATAGTCAAATGGGTGAGTGAGTGAGTGTAAGTGTGAACCACCAGGTGGTTTTCATGTAGTTAGTTGACGGGGTGTATCAGGAAGATAAGATGTTTTATAACGGTAGTTTTGAAGGTGATGAATGTGTCTGCAGTTCTAGAGTTTTCAGGTAGGGTGTTCCAGATTTTAGGGCCTTTGACATACATTGAATTTTTGTAAAGGTTTAGTCGGACACAGGGAATGTCATAGAGATGTTTGTGTCTGGTGTTATGCCTGTGGGTTCTGTCACAACTATCAAGAAAGCGTTTTAGGTCAAGGTTAATATTGGAATTTAAGGTCCTGTAGATGTAGATTGCACAGTAGTGAGTGTGGATGTTCGGAACAGGGAGTAAGTTTAGATCTATGAAGAGTGGGGGGGGGGTTGCCAGGGATGGGATTTAGTGATTATTCTCACTGCGGCTTTTTGTTGGGATATTATTGGCTTTAGGTGTGTTGCTGCAGTTGATCCTCAAGCACAAATAGCATAGGTGAGGTATGGATAAATGAGTGAATAGTATAGTGTGAGAAGGGCATTTTGCAGCACATAGTATCATATCTTGGAGAGGATCCCAACCGTTTTGGATACTTTTTTGTTATGTGTTGGATAAGGGTGCTGAAATTCAGGTTGTTGTCGAGGTATAGGCCTAGGAATTTGCCGTCATTATGTCTGGCAGTTAGAGTGTTGTCGATCTTAATGTTAAGTTGCACAACACCTGCTCTGCTACCAAACATAATATAGTAGGTTTTGCCAGTGTTAAGCGTAAGTTTATTGACTGTCATCCAAGTCAATATTTTGAGCAGCTCCTTTTTAACAATGGTGTTGAGGGTGGCAAAATTAGGGTGAGAGATGACATAAGTCGTGTCGTCAGCAAAGAGAATGGGTTTCAGGTGTTGGGATATGTTTGGAAGACCATTGATGTAAACGAGGAAGAGCAGGGGACCAAGGACACTTCCCTGCGGAACTTCAGTATCAAGTGGCCGTCTTGATGATGCTCTGTCGTTAATGGTGACATACTGATACCTATTAGTAAGGTAGGATTTGAAATATGCAAGCACATGGCCTCTTATACCATAATGGTCAAGTTTGTGGAGTAGGATGCCATGGTCTACTGTGTCAAGAGCTTTTCTTAGGTCAATAAAAATTCCTAGCAGATATTCCTTATTTTCCAATGCTGTGTAAAGCAGATCTAGCATTTTTACAATTGCATCATTAGTGCTTTTATTTTTCCTAAATCCAAATTGGCAAGGGTTGAGTATGTTTTGTGCCGTTATAAATGAATATACAGGTCTCCCTCAACATTCACGTTTTCAGCTTTCGTGGGCTTCACACATTCGCGAATTCCCAGCCACCAAATTCCCAGCCGCCAAATCATATTCAAGTTTCCCGCCACCTGCGAGTCCCTACTACCCTCCCACCGACCCCCGCAACTGGCAGCCAGCCCTCCCACCACTCAGTGTAGTGAGTGTTTTGTTTGTTCATTATTTGCTATTAAACTACAGTATAAATAATGTAAACACATTCATGACTGCATATTGGAATGGCTATTTGAACAGGTATTGGACGGTGACATCATGTGTTTACTCTTGAACACAGCAAAGAATCAAACATTTCTGCTATTGCTAATAATAACAATAATAATAATATAATAATAATAATAATAATAATAATAATAATAATAATAATACGATATAAATGAAGAAGGAAATTGTACAAAAATACGAGGGAGTGGTTGACACATCGTCAGTGTGGCTTTGTTTATGCTGGAGTGAACATTAGTCTCCCTGCTCTTCCAAACATTTCACAATAATTCATTGTTTGGTGCTTGTAGATTGAACATAAGAACATAAGAACATAAGAAAGGAGGAACACTGCAGGAGGCCTGCTGGCCCATACTAGGCAGGTCCTTTACAATTCATCCCACTAACAAAACATTTACCCAACCCAATTTTCAATGCTACCCAAGAAATAAGCTCTGATGTGAAAGTCCCACTCAAATCCAACCCTTCCCACTCATGTACTTATCCAACCTAGATTTGAAACTACCCAAAGTCCTAGCCTCAATAACCCAACTAGGTAGACTGTTCCACTCATCAACTACCCTATTTCCAAACCAATACTTTCCTATGTCCTTTCTAAATCTAAACTTATCTAATTTAAATCCATTACTGCGGGTTCTCTCTTGGAGAGACATCCTCAAGACCTTATTAATATCCCCTTTATTAATACCTATCTTCACTTATACACTTCGATCAGATCTCCCTCATTCTTCGTCTAACAAGTGAATGTAACTTAAGAGTCTTCAATCTTTCTTCATAAGGAAGATTTCTGATGCTATGTATTAATTTAGTCATCCTACGCTGAATGTTTTCTAACGAATTTATGTCCATTTTGTAATACGGAGACCAGAACTGAGCTGCATAATCAAGGTGAGGCCTTACTAATGATGTATAAAGCTGCAGTATGACCTCTGGACTTCTGTTGCTTACACTTCTTGATATAAATCCCAGTAATCTATTTGCCTTATTACGTACGCTTAGGCATTGCTGTCTTGGTTTAAGGTTGCTGCTCACCATAACCCCCAAGTCCTTTTCGCAATCTGTATGGCTAAGTTCTACATCATTTAATTTATAAGTACTAGGGTTATGGGCACTCCCAAGCTTCAGAACCTTGCACTTATCTACATTGAACTGCATCTGCCACTTTTCTGACCAAGAATAGAGTTTGTTTAAGTCCTCCTGAAGTTCCCTAACATCTACGTTTGAATCAATTATCCTACCTATCTTTGTGTCATCGGCGAATTTGCTCATATCACTAGTAATTCCCTCATCAAGATCATTGATATATATTATAAACAACAACGGGCCCAAGACTGATCCTGTGGAACGCCACTTGTTACAGATCCCCACTCGGATTTAACCCCATTTATGGACACTCTCTGCTTCCTGTCAGTGAGCCATGACTCGATCCACGAGAGCACTTTTCCCCCAATGCCATGGGCTGCCACTTTCTTTAACAGTCTATGGTGCGGAACTCTATCAAAAGCCTTACTAAAATCTAAGTAAATAATATAAAATTCTTTATTGTGGTCAACAGCCTCAAAAGCTTTACTGAAGAAAGTTAATAAATTAGTTAGACAAGACCGGCCTCTTGTGAATCCATGCTGAGTATCATTAATCAAGCTATGCTTATCGAGATGGCTTCTTATAATCTCAGCTATAATTGACTCTAGTAATTTGCCTACAATTGAGGTCAGGCTTATTGGGCGGTAATTTGACGGTAACGACTTGTCCCCTGTTTTAAAATAGGAGTTACATTAGCCATCTTCCACATATCAGACACTACACCTGTTTGAAGAGATAAATTAAAAATATTAGTTAATGGTTCACAGAGTTCCATTTTGCATTCCTTAAGAACCCTTGAAAAAACCTCATCAGGACCCGGCGACTTATTTTGCTTCAGTCTGTCTATCTGCCTCACAACCATCTCACTAGTGACTGTGATGTTACATAATTTATCTTCTTCTAGCCCACTGTAAAAATTAATTACTGGAATATTGTTAGTGTCTTCCTGTGTAAAAACTGAGAGAAAATAATTATTTAAAATCAAGCACATTTCATTCTCATTGTCAGTAAGGTGCCCATAGTTATTTTTAAGGGGACCTATCTTATCTCTAACTTTTGTTCTATAGACCTGGAAAAAACTTTTTGGGTTAGTTTTAGAATCCCTAGCAACTTTAATTTCATAGTCCCTTTTAGCTTTTCTTATCCCCTTTTTAATGTCCCTCTTAATGTCAATATACTGATTCATAAGATGACCCTCACCTCTTTTGATACGCCTATAAATTCCTTTCTTATGCCCTAGTAGATATTTGAGCCTATTATTCATCCATTTTGGGTCATTTCTATTTGATCTAATTTCTTTATATGGGATAAACGCTCTTTGAGCAGCATGTATAGTGTTCAGAAAACTGTCATATTGATAGCTCTCTTCGTTACCCCAGTCAACAGATGATAAGTGTTCTTTAAGCCCATCGTAATCTGCTAAGCGAAAATCTGGGACTGTTACTGAGTTATCGCTACTATCGTACTTCCATTCAATGCTAAATGTAATTGATTTGTGGTCGCTAGCACCCAGTTCCTCTGAAATTTCTAAATTATTAACAAGGGATTCATTGTTTGCCATAACTAAGTCAAGCAGGTTATTTCCCTTGTAGGTTCTGTCACAAACTGCTTCAAAAAACAATCCTGAAATACTTCTAAGAAGTCGTACGATTCTAAATTCCCAGTCAAGAAATTCCAATCAACATGACTAAAGTTAAAGTCTCCTAGAATTACTACATTATCGTGCCTTGTGGCCTTAACAATTTCCTCCCATAGTAGTTTCCCTTGGTCCCCATCTAAGTTAGGGGGACGGTATATCACTCCTAAAATCAGTTTTTCATGCCCCTCTGAAAATTCTATCCAAACAGACTCTGTATGTGTTACTTCAGACTTAATACCCGTTTTTATGCAACAGTTCAAGCGATCTCGGACGTACAATGCCACCCCACCCCCCTCCCAATACTTCTATCTTCTTGGAACAATTTAAAACCCTGAATATGACATTCCGCAGGCATGTCCCGACTTTTTGAATTAAACCACGTCTCAGTTAAGGCAAATACATCAATGTTACCTACACTAGCAACTAATCTCAACTCGTCCATCTTATTCCTAGCACTACGGCAATTAGCATAATAAACATTGAAAGACTCTCCTTTCTCTTTACCCTTCCTGCTCATTTCTATTTTTCTACTAAACCTATTACCGTCTTTATCACCCAAGGTCCCTGGCTTTTCAATATCTATCTCGTTCTTATTATTACTAGTTCCCCTAGAACTCGTAATATTACTACACTGGGACTTCACTGTTTTCCTGCCAAAACCCATACCACTAACTATTCCTAGTTTAAAGTCCTAACTGCTCCCTCCACTGCAGTTGCCAGTGCTCCCACCCCACACCTAGATAAGTGAACCCCATCCCTAGCATACATGTCATTTCTGCCATAGAAGAGGTCCCAGTTGTCAATGAATGTTACCGCATTTTCCTTACAGTATTTGTCCAGCCAGCAATTGACACCAATTGCCCTGGACAACCATTCACTTCCAACTCCCCTCCTTGGCAAAATACCACATATGAGAGGGTTCCCACCCTTACTTCTAATTATTTCTATTGCTGACCTATACCTGCTAATCAGGTCCTCACTCCTACGTCTGCCAACATCGTTGCCTCAGCACTGAGACGATAATAGGATTGCTCCCATTACCTCTCATGATGTCATCCAGACGGCTAACAATATCCTCCATCCCAGCCCCAGGAAAGCAAACTCTCTGTCTCCTACTCCTGTCCTTCAAGCAGAACGCCCTATCCATATACCTAACTTGGCTATCCCCAACAACAACAATATTCTTACCTTCCTTAATGTCTTTCGTCGTGTCGTTCCCAGTAGTCAACTCACATTCGTCGGGTAGCACTGAGAATGTATTGGATGTTTCCACAACAGTTTCCACGGCAGTCTCTTTCTTCTTCATCGTTTCTACCTTTCCATTCGTCTTCTTGATCGTCAACTTCTTTCCCTGCTGTCCAGCCACTGACCAGTTTCCCTTCTTGACCTGAGGACTCAAAACAGGAGGACTACTACGAATCTTCTTGTTCTCCTCGGTCAATCGCCGAATTTCCAAATTCGCCAACCTCAATTCTTCCTTAAGCTGTTGGTAAAGTTGCTCGATGGAGGGCATCTTGCTTCAATTCTAGAGAGCGCGCAAACAGGTCTTCACAGAGCCAAGTACACGTCAACACATTGAGTGTGACTGGAGTGGTAGAGGTGATAGAGGCAGTGGTAGAGGCAGTGATAGAGGCAGTGATAGAGGCAGTGGTAGAGGCAGTGGTAGAGGCAGTGGTAGAGGCAGTGATAGAGGCAGTGGTAGAGGCAGTGATAGAGGCAGTGGTAGAGGCAGTGGTAGAGGCAGTGATAGAGGCAGTGGTAGAGGCAGTGGTAGAGGCAGTGGTAGAGGCAGTGGTAGAGGCAGTGGTAGAGGCAGTGGTAGAGGCAGTGATAGAGGCAGTGGTAGAGGCAGTGGTAGAGGCAGTGATAGAGGCAGTGGTAGAGGCAGCGATAGAGGCAGTGATATTTACTAACATATATGTTATAAATAATAATAGTACATTATGAATAACATTTATTATTATTATTATAAATGTTATTAATATTAACATGTACTATTATTATTTATAACATACGTATATGTTAGTAAATACCACTGCCTCACCCACTGCCTCTATCACTGCCTCTATCACTGCCTCTATCACTGCCTCTATCACTGCCTCTACCACTGCCTCACCCACCCCAATGGAAATAAGTCACTCTGTCTGACTTTTTTGGGTTATCCTAGGTTCTCTACACATATGCTGCTATGTATGATAATTCTATGTAACTGTATTTGTGTATACCTGAATAAACTTACTTACTTACACTGCCTCTATCACTGCCTCTACCACTGCCTCAACCGCTGAATTATTGTGAAATGTTTGAAAGAGCAGGGAGACTAATGTTCACTCCAGCATAAACAAAGCCACACTGATGATGTGTCAACCACTCCCTCGTATTTTTGTACAATTTCCTTCTTCAATTATATCGTATTATTATTATTATTATTATTATTATTATTATTATTACTATTGTTATTATTAGCAGTAGCAGAAATGTTTGATTCTTTGCTGTGTTCAAGAGTAAACACATGATGTCACCATCCAATACCTGTTCAAATAGCCATTCCAATATGCAGTCATGAATGTGTTTACATTATTTATACTGTAGTTTAATAGCAAATAATGAACAAACAAAACACTCACCACACTGAGTGGTGGGAGGGCTGGCTGCCAGTTGCAGGGGTCGGAGGGAGGGTAGTAGGGACTCGCATTGGTTGAGGAAGTGGTGGAGGCAGTGGTGGAGCCTGTGGTATTTAATAACATACATGTTATTAAAGCATAACATGTATATATTTAGTACAACTTACGACATTTTCATGTATTTTATGATTGTTCATGGTTCAACAAGTTAAGCAGTATTGTATTATATTTCCCTACAATATATTGGGGCACCAAACATTCACGGTTTTTCAACATTCGCGAGGCTCTTGATCCCCTAACCCTCACGAATGTTGAGGGACACCTGTACAGTGGACCCCCGGTTTGCGAAGCTATCGGTATCCGATAAATCCGGTAACCGATGCATTATATCGCCAAAAATTTGCCTCAGTTCCCGTTACAAAACCCGGTATGCGATGCAATTCGTACGAGACGTGTCCATGTGTGTCCTGAACTGCCCAGTGTGTGCCAATGTATACAAGCCAGCCAGTGTGCGCGCATCTAAGGATACATTCGGTACATTCCATATATTTGCTTGTTTCTGCAAAATAAGTCACCATGGGCCACAAGAAAGCTTCTAGTGCCAACCCTTCAAGACTATTGAAATGAAGAAAGAGATAATTGCAAAGTATGAAAGTGGAATGCGTGTGTCGGAGCTGGTCAGGTTGTATACTAAACCCCCAATCAACCATCTCTACTATAGTGAGCAGGAAAACGGCAATCAAGGAAGCTGTTCTTGCTAAAGGTGCAACTGTGATTATGAAACAGTGACCGCAAGTGTTAGAAAATGTTGAGAGACTGTTATTGGTGTTGATAAATGAAAAACAGATAGCAGGAGATAGGATCTCTCAAGCGATCATTTGTGAAAAGGCTAGGCAGTTGCATGACGATTTGGTAAAGAAATTGCCTGCAACTAGTGGTGATGTGAGTGAATTTAAGGCCAGCAAAGGTTGCTTTGAAAGATTTAAGAATCGTAGTGGCATACATAGTGTGATTAGGCATGGTGAGGCTGCCAGTTCAGACCACAAAGCGGCTGAAAAATATGTACATAAATTCAAGGAGTACATAGAGGCTGAAGGATTGATACCTGAACAAGTGTTTAATTGTGATGAAACAGGCCTGTTTTGGAAGAAATTTCCAAGCAGGACCTACATTACTCAGGAGGAAAAGCTACCTCAAGTCCTAATGGAGGCGGATTCCCCTTCTAAACAATAGGTTCAACACTCTCCCCTCCTCCCATCCCATCAATCATCACCAGATCTTCATTAAAGGTAAGTGTCAATTATTCTATTGTTATTTTTGTTATTGTAATTATTTTATTGCATTAAACTTAATATTTCATGTGGTAAAAGTTTTTTTTTCATACTTTTGGGTGTCTTGCACGGATTAATTTGATTTCCATTATATCTTATGGGGAAAATTGATTCGCGTTCCGATAATTTTGGTTTATGAGGAGCTCTCAGGAACGGATTAATATCGCGAACCGGGGGTCCACTGTAGTCTCCTGTGCATGAGTTTTTTTTTAAGATTTTAAATAGCAATGGTAAGCTTGATATTGGCCTATAGTTGTTTACATCTGTAGGGTCACCACCTTTATGTATTGGTGTAACCCTTGCTGTCTTGAGTAGTGTCAGGAAAGTGCTAGTTTCTAGTGACTTTTTAAAAAGTAATGTAATAGTATGGGAAAGGACATGGGCCGCTCGCTTGTACAATAATGGTGGGACATGAGACAGATTCCCTGAGTTATTTTTAAGTGACTTTATAATCTCAGTGACTTCCGTGGGCTCAGTTGGTACAAGATAGAAGGAATTTGGGAAACTCCCATCTAGGTAGTCCCCGGCATGGGTGTTGGTACATGGGATTTTTCTGGCGAGATTAGATCCTATGTTTGAGAAGAATTCGTTTATCTTGTTAGCTGTATCAGTGGGATGCAGTGGTGTTTCATTAGGTTTAGTTAGGACAATATTCTTGGGTTTTTTCAGTTTGTGGGTCCCCAGAATCTGGGAGAGTGTTTTCCAGGTCTTTTTTATATCTCCTCTTGTGTCAGTGAATCTGCTGGAGTAGTACAGTTGTTTGGCTTTCTTTATTACTTTGGTGAGAACTGATGAATAGTGTTTAACCCTTTCAGGGTTTTGGCCATACTAATATGGCTTACGCACCAGGGTTTTTGACGTACTAGTATGCCTAAATTCTAGCACCCTCAAATCTAGTGAGAGAAAGCTGGTAGGCCTACATATGAAAGAATGGGTCTACAGTGGTCCCTCGTTTTTCGTATTTAATCCATTCCTGGAGGTGCTACTACAGTGGACCCCCGCATAACGATATTAATCCGTTCATGAGAGCTCATTGTTATGCGAAATTATCGTTATGCGAATGAATTTTCCCCATAAGAAATAATGGAAATCAAATTGATCCGTGCAAGACACCCAAAAGTATGAAAAAAAAGTTTTTACCACATGAAATATACATTTTCCTACACACAAAGAGAAGGATACATGCACAATAGTAGAGTAGTACATGCACAATATATATTGTGCATGTACTACTCTACTAAATGAAGGATAAATGACACTTATCTTTATTGAAGATGCAGCAATGACTGATGAGACACTGTGTCCTGGGAGTGCCTTTTCCTCCTGAGTACTGTAGGTCCTGTTTGGCATTTTCTTCCAGAACAGGCCTTATCACACTGTGTATGCCACTACGATTCTTAAATCTCTCAAACCAACCTTTGCTGGCTTTAAATTCACCAATATGAGCACTAGTTCCAGGCGTTTTTCCCTGTTCACCTGGGTGTTAGTCGACTGGTGTGGGTTGCATCCTGGGAGACAAGATTAAGGACCCCAATGGAAATACGTTAGAGAGTCCTCGATGATGCACTGACTTTCTTGGGTTATCCTGGGTGGCTAACCCTCCGGGGTTAATCGTTTCTCGGTAATTGTTTCACGTTAAGCCACACCAACAACACTCTCTCCATATCTTCGAGTAATACAGCTGATGGTGGTGCAGCAACAACAACAGCTGTGGTGCAGCTGACCATGGTGCAGCAGCAGCTGTGGTGTAGCAACAGCTGACCATGGTGCAGCTGTGGTGCAGCAACAGCTGACCATGGTGCAGCTGTGGTGCAGCAACAGCTGACTGGTCCAATTTATCAGCTGATCGTCGTACGATAGTATTTATCACCCTTTTTACCACAGGGTTGGCACTAGGAGCTTTCTTTGGGCCCATGGTGGCTTATTTAGCAGTTACAAGCACTATAAATAACGGAATAATACAAAATGTATCGAATGTATGCATGCAACCGGCCACCCTGGCTTGTAAACAATGACGGCAAGGCAGGCGCTCAGGCTGGACGGACAGGTTTGGGACAGGTTCGGGACGAGTCATGTTCAGAAACAGCTGATGGTGCAACAGCAGCTGACTGTGGTGCAGCAGCAGCTGACTGATCCAGCAACAGCTGACTGGTCCAGCAACAGCTGACTGGTCCAGCAACAGCTGACTGGTCCAGCAACAGCTGACTGGTCCAGCAACAGCTGACTGGTCCAGCAACAGCTGACTGGTCCAGCAACAGCTGACTGGTCCAGCAAACGTGACTGGTCCAGCAACAGCTGACTGGTCCAGCAACAACTGACTGATCCAGCAACAGCTGACTGATCCAGCAACAGCTGACTGATCCAGCAACAGCTGACTGATCCAGCAACAGCTGACTGATCCAGCAACAGCTGACTGATCCAGCAACAGCTGACTGATCCAGCAACAGCTGACTGATCCAGCAACAGCTGACTGATCCAGCAACAGCTGACTGGTCCAGCAACAGCTGACTGGTCCAGCAACAGCTGACTGATCCAGCAACAGCTGATCGTCGTGCAGCAGCAGCTAACTGATCCAGCAACAGCTGACTGGTCCAGCAACAGCTGATTGTGGTGCAGCAGCAGGTGACTGATCCAGCAACAGCTGACTGGTCCAGCAACAGCTGATCGTGGTGCAGCAGCAGCTGACTGGTCCAACAACAGCTGATTGTGGTGCAGAAGCAGCTGACTGATCCAGCAACAGCTAACTGGTCCAGCAACAGCTGATCGAGGTGCAACAGCAGCTGACTGGTCAAGCAACAGCTGACCGTGGTGCAGCAGCAGCTGACTGTGGTATGATAGTATTTCTCACCCTTTTTACCACTGGGTTAGCACTAGAGGCTTTCTTGGGGCCCATGGTCACTTATTTTGCAGATGAAATCACCAAAAACGCTGTAATAATACGAAATGTTCCAATTGTATGCTTGGATGTTACCGCGGAGGCTGGCTTGTAAACAATGCCACCGGCGGAACATGTGAAGCTGGCTCAGGCCGCACATTAGAAGCGTCTCGGACTAATAGCGTTGAGCGAGATTTTTAGCGGTATGCGAGGCAAAATTTTAGTGATAAAATGTATCGGTATGCGGATTTAACGTTATGTGATGCCAACGGTATGCGAGGGTCCACTGTATTATCGAAATCTACGATTTTCGAATCAATTTTCCCCATAAGAAATTATGTAAATACGATTAATCCATTCCTGACACCCAGAAGTATCAACAACAATTTTTTTTACCTTAAAGATAGATTTATATGCACTAAAGAATGAACATTCAACATGACAGTTACCTTTATTGATGGCTGTTGTTGATGAATGGAAGACAGGGAGGAGGAGAGAGGGACGAGAGGTTATTGTTTGGAAGGGGAATCCCCCTCCATAAGGACTCTAGGTCATTTCAGGGGTCACTTACCTAGGTTAAATATAGATTTACATGCAGAAAAGAATGTCTAATAAACGTAAAGCACTAATGGTTTAGAAAGACACGTAAGCAAACGCTATGACATATTTATTTATTTATTCTAATAAATATATCATAGTGCTTGCTTATGTGTCTTTCTAAACCAACTTGTCGGTATTTATTACCAAGGTTTATACCAAAGCACTAATAAAATGTATAAATGAACACTGGGAATAGGAGTAGCTGATGAGTGGAATGGTCTGCCTAGAAGGGTGATCAAAGCTAAAACGTTGGGTAGTTTCAAATTTAAGTTGGATAAATGCATGAGTGAGAGGGGTTGGTTTGAATCGGTCTTGCACATGAGTAAATAGGTTATCAAAGCTTATTGCTTGGGTATAGCAGTTATGCTGTTAGTGGGTTGGATTTACATAAGAACATAAGAAGAACATAAGAAAGGAGGAACACTGCAGCAGGCCTGTTGGCCCATACTAGGCAGGTCCTTTACAATTCATCCCACTAACAAACATTTGACCAACCCAATTTTCAATGCTACCCAAGAAATAAGCTCTGATGTGCAAGTCCCACTCAAATCCAACCCCTCCCACTCATGTACTTATCCAACCTAAATTTGAAACTACCCAAAGTCCTAGCCTCAATAACCCAACTAGGTAGACTGTTCCACTCATCAACTACCCTATTTCCAAACCAATACTTTCCTGTGTCCTTTCTAAATCTAAACTTATCTAATTTAAATCCATTAACTGCGGGTTCTCTCTTGGAGAGATATCCTCAAGACCTTGTTAATATCCCCTTTATTAATACCTATCTTCCACTTATACACTTCGATCAGGTCTCCCCTCATTCTTCGTCTAACAAGTGAATGTAACTTAAGAGTCTTCAATCTTCTTCATAAGGAAGATTTCTAATGCTATGTATTAATTAGTCATCCTACGCTGAATGTTTTCTAACGAATTTATGTCCATTCTGTAATATGGAGACCAGAATTGAGCTGCATAATCTAGGTGAGGCCTTACTAATGATGTAAAAGCGGGCAGTATGACCTCTGGACTTCTGTTGCTTACACTTCTTGATATAAATTCCCAGTAATCTATTTGCCTTTTTACGTACGCTTAGGCATTGCTGTCTTGGTTTAAGGTTGCTGCTTCCCAAATAACCCCCAAGTCCTTTTCGAAATCTGTATGGCTAAGTTCTACATTATTTAACTTATAAGTGCTAGGGTTATGGACACTTCCGAGCTTCAGAACCTTGCTTTTATCTACATTAAAACTGCATCTGCCACTTTTCTGACCAAGAGTAGAGTTGTCTAAATCCTCCTGAAGTTCCCTAACATCTACGTTTGAATCAATTATCCTACCTATCTTGGTCATCGGCGAATTTGCCATATCACTAGTTAATTCCTTCATCAAGATCATTGATATATATTATAAACAACAACGGGCCCAAGACTGATCCCTGTGGAACGCCACTTGTTTACTGATCCCCACTCGGATTTAAACCCCAAATTTATGGACACTCTCTGCTTCCTGTCTGTGAGCCATGATTCGATCCACGAGAGCACTCTTCCCCCAATGCCATGAGCGCTACTTTCTTCAACAGTCTTTGGTTTGGGGAACTCTATAAAATGCCTTACTAAAATCTAAGTAAATAATATCAAATTCTTTATCGGGTCAACAGCCTCAAAAGCTTTACTGAAAAAAGTTAATAAATTAGTTAGACAAAACCGCCTCTTGTGAATCCATGCTGAGTATCATTAATCAAGCTATGCTTATCGAGATGGCTTCTTATAATTTGAGCTATAATTGACTCTAGTAATTTGCCTACAATTGAGGTCAGGCTTATTGGGCGGTTAATTTGACGGTAACGACTTGTCCCCTGTTTTAAAAATAGGAATTACATTAGCCATCTTCCACATATCAGACACTACTACACCTGTTTGAAGAGATAAATTAAAAATATTAGTTAATGGTTCACAGACTTCCATTTTGCATTCCTTTAGAACCCTTGAAAAAACCTCATCAGGACCCGGTGACTTATTTTGCTTCAGTCGGTCTATCTGCTTCACAACCATTTCACTAGTGACTATGATGTTACATAATTTATCTTCTTCTGGCCCACTATAAAAATTAATTACCGGAACACTACTAGTGTCTTCCTGTGTAAAAACCGAGAGAAAATAATTATTTAAAATCGAGCACATTTCATTCTCTTTGTCAGTAAGATGCCCATAGTTATTTTTAAGGGGACCTATCTTATCTCTGACTTTTGTTCTATATACCTGGAAAAAACTTTTTGGGTTAGTTTTAGAATCCCTAGCAACTTTAATTTCATAGTCCCTTTTAGCTTTTCTTATCCCTTTTTAATGTCCCTCTTGTGTCAATATACTGATTCATAAGATGACCCTCGCCTCTTTTGATACGCCTATAAATTCCTTTCTTATGCCCTAGTAGATATTTCAGCCTATTATTCATCCATTTTGGGTCATTTCTATTTGATCTAATTTCTTTATAAGGATAAATGTTCTTTGAGCAGCATGTATTGTGTTCAGAAAAACTGTCATATTGATAGCTCTCTTCGTTACCCCAGTCAACAGATGATAAGTGTTCTCTAAAGCCCATCGTAATCTGCTAAGCGAAAATCTGGGACTGTACTGAGTTATCCCTACTATCATACTTCCATTCAATTCAAATGTAATTGATTTGTGGTCGCTAGCACCCAGTTCTTCTGAAACTTCTAAATTATTAACAAGGGATTCATTGTTTGCCAGAACTAAGTCAAGCAGGTTATTACCCCTTGTAGGTTCTGTCACAAACTGCTTCAGAAAACAATCTGAACTACTTCTAAGAAGTCGTATGATTCTAAATTCCCAGTCAAGAAATTCCAATCAATATGACTAAAGTTAAAGTCTCCTAGAATTACTACATTATCGTGCCTTGTGGCCCTAACAATTTCTCCCATAGTAGTCTTCCCTGGGTCCCTATCTAAATTTGGGGGACGGTTATATCACACCTAAAGTTAATTTTTCATGCCCCTCTGTAATATTCTATCCAAACAGACTCTGTATGTGTTACTTCAGAATTAATACCCGTTTTAATGCAACAGTTCAAGCGATCTCGGACATACAATGCCACCCCACCCCCTTCCCGATACTTCTATCTACTTGGAACAATTTGAAACCCTGAATGTGACATTCTGCAGGCATGTCCTGACTTTTTGAATTAAACCACGTCTCAGTAATGGCAAATACATCTATGTTACCTGCACTAGCAACTAGTCTCAACTCGTCCATCTTATTCCTAGCACTGCGACTATTTGTGTAATATATACTTAAGGACCCTCCTTTCTCCTTATCATTCCTGCTCCTTTCTGTTATTCCACTAAACCTATTACTGTCCTTGTCAATTTGTGCCACTGGCCTTCCGATATCACCTCATTTTGCCTATTACTAGTTCTCCTAGTACTCATATTACTACCCTGGACTTCACAGTTTTCCCGCAGAAACCCATACCACTAAACTATTCCTATGTTTAAAGACCTAACAGCTCCCTCCACTGTGTTGGCCAGTGCTCCCACCCCACCTAGACAAGTGAACCCCATCCCTGGCATACATGTCATTTCTGCCATAGAAGAGGTCCCAGTTGTCAATGAATGTTACCGCATTTTCCTTACAGTATTTGTCCAGCCAGCAATTGACACCAATTGCTCTGGACAACCATTCATTTCCAACTCCTCTCCTTGAAATGCCACATATGACAGGTTTCCCACCCTTCTTCCTAATTATCTCTATTGCTGACCTATACCTGCTAATCAGGTCCTCACTCCTACGTCTGCCAACATCGTTGCCTCCAGCACTGAGACAGATAATAGGATTGCTCCCATTACCTCTCATGATGTCATCCAGACGGCTAACATATCCTTCATCCCAGCCCCAGGAAAACACACTCTCTGCCTCCTACTCCTATCCTTCAAACAGAATGCCCTATCCATGTACCTAATCTGACTATCCCCAACAACAACAATGTTTTTACCTTCCTTGGCGTCGTCCGTAGTGATGCTCCAGGTAGTCGACTCAAATTCGCCAGGGAGCATTACACCACTTGTAGAATTCGTCATGACGTTCTCGATGGTCTTCGTTGGGGTTTCTAGGGATATCTCACTCACGTCTGCCAATGCTTCCTTGGTGCTCGTTGTGGCATTCCAGTAGAACACTCACATTCGTCAGGTAGCACCGAGAATGAGTTGGAAGTTTCCACGGCAGTCTTCTGGTTTCTCGTTGTTTCTGCCTCTCCAACCGTTTTCTTAATCTTCAGCTTGGTTCCATGTTGCCCGACCACTGACCAAGCTCCCCTCTTAACCTGGGGACTCACAACAGGAGGATTACTACGAATCCTCTTGTTCTCCTCCGTTAATCGCCGTATCTCCAGTTTAGCAACTCTGAGTTCTTCTCTCAGCTGCTGGTAAAGCTGCTCAAGAGAGGGCATCCTGGTTCAGATTCACAGAGAGCACACAAACAGGTCTTCACAGAGCTAAGTACACGTCACCACTGAGCTAAGTACACGTCACCACTGAGCTAAGTACACGTCACCACTGAGCTAAGTACACGTCACCACTGAGCTAAGTACATGTGAAGGACTGGCCTAGTATGGGCCAACAGGCCTATTGCAATGTTCCTCCTTTCTTATGTTCTAAAAGCTGTGGCTTGGGTAGTTTCAAATTTAGGTTGGATAAATACACGAGTGAGAGGGGTTGGATTTGAGTCGGAATTGCACCTGAGCTTATTGCTTGGGTAGCATTTGTTCTGTTAGTGGGTTGGATTTGTGAAAGACCTGCCTAGTATGGGCCAGCAGGCCTGTTGCAGTGTTCCTACTTTCTTAAGTTCTTATGTTCTTATTTAACATCACACTTACCAGTAGGGTGATCGAGGCTAGGACCTTGGGTAGCTTTAAGAAGAGATTGGACAAATATATGAGTGGGAGGAGCTGAGTTTGATTTGTGTCATTGGGTACGGGAGTAAATTCTTGGGTAGCTTTGGGTAGAGGTCATTTTGATAAGGACCTGCCTTGTATGGGCCAGTAGACCTGCAGTGTTCTTCCATTGTTATGTTTTTAGTGGGAAGGATTGTAAAGGACCTGCCTAGTATGGGCCAACAGGCCTACTGCAGTGTTCCTCCTTTCTTATGTTCTTATTGGAGACTTGTTTGTGTGAGGAAGGGATGGCAAGTTTATTGTTGGAGAATATGACACTAATATCAACTCTTTGGCTTATTTATCTATCGCAATTCAATTAATATGACATAATAAAGAATATTAATAACATAGAAACATGGAATATAATCTAGAAGAATGAATAAAATAAGTCATTATGTATGTCACGAGAGGTGTTGTGTTGTGTTGTGTTGTTGTTGGGTGTATAAGGGCCACTGAGAGTAAGCCATCCATAATTGTGGTGAAGCAGCAGCTGAGGCACTGGTGTTTTCTGTATCCCTATATAACTCCTTCTATCACTGTTATAACTGCTACCACCATCACTACCACCTTCTACCACTATTACAATGCTACCACCATCACTACCACTATTACAATGCTACCACCATCACTTCCACTATTACAATGCTACCACCATCACTACCACTATTACAATGCTACCACCATCACTACCACCCTCTACCACCATCAACCACTATCACAACTGCTTCCACTCTACCACTACCACCTTCGTATTTTTCTACGAACTTTTTCGTAAATTATATGTGTTTCTCATTCTTTACCAAAGGGCTGGCACTAGAAGCTTTCTTTGGAGCCATGGTGACTTATTTAGCAGTTGCAAACACTAAAACGAATGGAATATTATGAAATGTATCGTATGAACTCGTGGGATCATCCTCACTCACTGATAAACAATGGCACACTGGCTGGGATTGGAGTGTGAGGCAGCTCGGGGCTGTGTGTACCTATCCCAGACGAACTACTATTCGCGAGTCAATCTACGATTAGCGAGCCCATGTTTATACGAAAATATCGCTATGATTTCCAAAATCTACGACTCTCGAGCCCTATGATTATCGAGGGACCACTGTATGTGGTCAGTGTACGCAGTATAAAAAAATCCTGCAGCACACAGTGTGTAATGAGAAAAAAAAAATGAATGTGTTTTTGGATTAAAACAGCGACTTTGCACTGTATTTTCGTATGGTATTTATTGTTGTATTCTAGTTTTCCTGGTCTCATTTTATAGAATGGAAGACATATTACAGAAATTGTGATGATTTTGATTGGTTTTACAAAGAAAACTACCTTGAAATTGAGCTCAAAATAGCAGAAATGTTCGATTTTTACCAAAGTTCAAAAGTAAACAAATCATGCTATGCATCCAATACACATCAACTGGTGAGTCTAATGGTAGGTAAGACACATAGGCATCAGTTAGGCAACTTTATTCCGAAACGTTTCGCCTACACAGTAGGCTTCTTCAGTCAAATACAGAAAGTAGGCAGGAACAGTAGAGATGTGAAGACGATGTAATCAGTCCATCACCCTTGAAGTCGTAGAATTTGAGGTTGTCAGTCCCTCAGCCTGGAGAAGTTCAGTTCCATAGTCAGGAACTATCTGAAGATCAAGCAACAGTGCGGAGACTTAAATACTGTCAGAAGGAGAGGTGCAGAGTAGTAGTAGTGAGAATGCAGCCACTGAGAGGTCACATCCCTCTCAGATCCAACAATTCTCACTTGAAAAAGTTGTCCAAGGTGTTTTCTGTTCCAAGATGCCATTGTGTTGCAGTGTCTGACAAGATGAACATCAAAATGGTATACAATACCGACAGGTTGGTAGGTAAGACACATAGGCAACAGTTAGGCAACTTTATTCCGAAACATTTCGCCTACACAGTAGGCTTCTTCAGTCGAATACAGAAAGTAGGCAGGAACAGTAGAGATGTGAAGATGATGTAATCAGTCCATCACCCTTGAAGTCAGTATTTAAGTCTCCACATTGTCGCTTGATCTTCAGATAGTTCCTGACTATGGAACTGAACTTCTCCAGGCTGAGGGACTGACAACCTCAAATTCTACGACTTCAAGGGTGATGGACTGATTACATCATTACCCAGTAACTTCCTGGTATATCACAATGTATTACTTCCATTGTACACAGTTCTATCCAATACAAGACCACTGTAACAATCACAAAGCACAAACAACTTTATATCAAAGTGTTTTCTCTTGCTTGGTATGTATTGCTTGAATGAGAGTCTTCCTTTGAACAGAATCAAAGACTCATCAATAACAAGCTTCCTGAAGGGATAAAAATACATATTGAATTTCTGTTTCAGATACATGAACACATTCCAATCTTATTTAACTTGTCATTTCTGTCAGGCCTGGTTTTGTCTGAGAAGTGAAGCATATGTAATACGAGCACAAATCGGTTCACTCCTATTATATCACTGAAACCTGGGGTTGCAATCTGGTGGTCTGTTGACCAGTATGATTTCGCACTGTGCTTATACACATGTGGCATAAGCATTATTGTGACAAACGAAAGATACATCTCAGCTACAGTTGTCTTCTTCTACTGGTGTAGGCGTGAGTTTGGTGAAAGTATTGTGTTTGCCATGATGTACTCGTAGTATCTGATGCTTTCCCTGACAATGATTTCCATCAGGGGTTCGTCAAAGAATAACTTGAAACATTCCAGTTCACTGGCATTGTTCCCCATTGTACAACATGGCTGTGTTCCACTTTGACTTTTATCAAAGTGATGGGGATTGGGAACAAAATTGGCAGCTTCCTGCCAATTCCAGGTGCAGTCTGCTGGTGGGTACTGGATACTGACAGGTGGTTGTGGTTGTGGAGGTTGTGATTGTGGAGGCTGGTGTGGTAGGTGGGTGGGGGATGGTGGCCTTTGTTGTAGATCAGCTGAGGCAGCGGCGTGGGTGGCAGCATGGCCCACTGCTGGTGCCTCATGGCCGGCTCCACCACTACCACCACTATACACATTTTCCATCCCAATTACAACAGTATCATCTTCATTTTCACTGTCTGTTCGTATTGTACAGCCACGGGATGTACTCCGAGATATACTCCTTCCCCTTGAAATAGCATGTGGCACATTACCAGAGCGCATATATTGTCGTATATACTGACGCTTCAGTGGAAAGTATTCCACTTCACTATCACTACTGTAACTGTTTTCAAGAGCTTGTAGTTCATATTCACCATCACTATCATCACCAATGCTCACATCTGAGTCCAGGATTTGGGAAAATAGGGGTTTCCTCTTTGATTCTGGTACAACTGAATGTGAGCAAGATGGCCCAGCAGCAGAGGTGGAAGGCTGAGTGTCGTCTGGGTTTTCCTCACTGTTACAGGTATTATGGTCATTAGTTTCAGTCACAACCTCACCAAAACCTTGAAACTCATCCTCACTGTCACTGGGGAACAAAAGTGTCCCAATTCGCCGAGGAGTGAGGAGCTTCTTACCGCAAGGCATGGTGAACAAGGTCTACTAAAATGGCGCTCCCACAATGAGCCACTGAGTCCCAGAATTTTTTTCTACTGCACACACCGACCCCGCACACCCATTCTCTCACATCTAGGCCTACCAGCTGTTTCCCGCTTAATTTGAAGCCGCTAGAACTTATGCGTACTATTACAGCACCAACCCTGGCACGCAAGCCATGCTAGTATGGCACCAACCCTGAAAGGGTTAATAACACAGAAACATGATATATACTCTAGAATGAATAAAATATGTCATAATGTATGAGAGGAGTAAATGGTGTAAGTGGTGTTGTTGAGTTTAAGGGCCACTACTGAGAGAAGCCATGTTGGTGGCGGTGGAGGGTTTTTGCAAGCACCACCATCACACTTAAACAATGTGTGTAATTTATAAATGAGAAATATTTACATTTTAATTTATAAATAAATATTTATATTTTAACCCTTTCAGGGTTTTGGCCGTACTAGTACAGCTTACACGCAGGGGTTTTTGATGTACTAGTACGCATAAATTCTAGTGCCTTCAAATCTTGCAGGAAAAGGCTGGTAGGCCTAGATGTGAGAGAATGGGTCTGTGTGGTGGGTGTGCACAGTAGAAAAAAAATCTGGGACCCAGTGGCGCATTGTGGGAACGCATTTTAGTACACCATTTCCACCATGCCTCACGGTAAGAAGCTCCTCACTCCCCAGCGAATTGGGGCACTTTTGTTCCCCAGTGACAGTTCTAATACAGATGGAAGTGCCAGTGAAGATGAGTTTCAAGGTTTTGGTGAGGTTTTGACCGAAACTAATGACCATAATATCGGTAATAGTGAGGAAAGCCCAGACGACCCTCAGCCTTCCACCTCTGGTGCTGGGCCGTCTTGTTGACGCTCAGTTGTACCAGAATCAAAGAAGAAACATCTATTTTCCCAAATCCCAGACTCAGATGTGAGCATTTGTGATGATAGTGATAGTGATTATGAACTACAAGCTCTTCAAACTAGTTCCAGTAGTGATAGTGAAGTGCAATATTTCCCAGTGAAGCGTCAGTATATACGACGATATATGCACTCTGGTAGTGTGCCATATGCTATTCCAAGAGGAAGGAGTACATCTCGGAGTACATCCCATGGCTGTACACAGGAACTGGCAGTGAAAATGACGATGATACTGTTACAATTGGGATGGAAAATGTGCATGGTGGTGGTAGTGGCGGTGCCGGCCGTGAGGCACCAGCAGTGGGCCATGCTGCCACCCACGCCGCTGCCTCAGCTGATCTACAACAAAGGCCACCATCCCCCACCCACCTACCACACCAGCCTCCACAACCACAACCTCCACAACCACAACCTCCACAACCACAACCTCCACAACCACAACCTCCACAACCACAACCACCTGTCATTGTCCAGTACCCACCAGCAGACAGCACCTGGGATTGGCAGGAAGCTGTCAATTTTGTTCCAAATCTCCACCAGTTTGATGATAGCCAAAGTGGAATATGGCCATGTTGTACACTGGGAAACAATGCCAGTGAACTGGAATGTTTCGAGTTATTCTTTAACGAACCCCTGATGGAAAGTATTGTCATGGAAAGCAACACATACTACGAGTACACCATGGCAAACACAATACTTTCACCAAAATCACATCTACACCAGTGGAAGGAGATAACTGTGGCTGAGATGTATCTTTTCTTTGCCACAATAATGCTTATGCCACATGTGTATAAGCACAGTGTGAAATCATACTGGTCAACAGATCGCCTGATTGCAACCTCAGGTTTCAGTGATATAATACCAGTGAATCGATCTGTGCTACTGTTACGTATGCTTCACTTCTCAGAGAAAAGCAGACCTGACAGAAACGACAGGTTATATAAGATTAGGAATGTGTTTGTGTATCTGAAAGAGAAATTCGATATGTATTTTTATACCTTCAGGAAGCTTGTAATTGACGAGTCTTTGATTCTGTTCAAAGGAAGACTCTCTTTCAAGCAGTACATACCAAGCAAGAGGAAACACTTTGGTATAAAGTTGTTTGTGCTTTGTGATTGTTACAGTGGTCTGGTATTGGATATTATTGTGTACACTGGAAGTTATACATTGCAAAATACCAGGAAGTTATTGGGCATCTCTGGTGATGTGGTTAGAACAATGATAGAACCATACCTTGGTAAGGGGCATATATTATATACAGATAACTGGTACACAAGCCCCTCACTCAGTGATTTTTTGCGAGTGAACATGACAAATGTGTGTGGCACAGTGCGTGCAAATCGGAAACATGCCCAGGTTTCTCGCTGGCACTCGTAGAGGTGAGGTGCAGGCATTTGCTGCCAATGACATCATGGCATTTTGGTGGCATGACAAACGAGATGTCACACTGTTGTCATCAGTTCACCCTAATGAAATGGCAGACACTGGCAGGCAGCATAGAGAAAGAAATGAACCCATTCTAAAACCTGCAGCTGTGATGGACTACACCCTCAATATGTGTTCAGTGGACAAATGTGACATGCAGATTGGGTTTGCTGATTGTGTTCGCAAAAGTTATAAGTGGTACATAAAACTCTTTTTCCATCTTCTGGACATTTCCATGCTGAATGCTTATAATATGTATAAGATGAGGACCAGAAACAAACCACAATACGGCGAATTCTGTTTGTCTGTCATCAGACAAATAGTATTCAAGTACCAAGGAAGAACACCTGCAATAGACCACCCACCAAATTATCAACAACTACCTTCTTGTCTGAAGTGATCACTTCTTAACAAAACTGCCTGCTACTGCTTTCAAAAAAAAGGCTCAGAAGAGGTGTTACGTCTGTGCACATACAAAAAAACGCCCACAACAATGCAAAGACACTCATTTTATGTGTGAGGAGTGTAAAACACCATTGTGCATGACACCATGTTTGAAAGAGTTCCACAGGCTGCAGAACTTCTAGAAACATTCCCTGTGACTGTATATGTGTATATAAAATATAGAAAAATAGTAATAAACAACATTTCATATTGTTTGTTTGTGTAAATATTTTCTGTAAACAAAACAATGGCAACAGTGTTTATGCCATTATTGTGTAGTATTGAAAAAGAAATAACTTACAAAATACTGATCATATTGGTCTCACAGGCCATAAAAGTTACTTGGGAAAAAGAAAAAATTAAAAAACAGTAGAAACATAGTACATAAAACACTAAATAAAAGAAATACGGGTGGGGTGACGGCCAGGTCGGCGATGTTACCTCCCCATGATGCTCAGTTGTGGTAAACTTACGCCTCCATATTCTCGGTAAGTATTGATGGTAAAAAATTTTTGTTTAGCCTATAATGTTCAGTAAAATAAATATTTTTGTCATAGAAAGAAATTTTTTTTTTTTTTTTTTTTTTGTAGAAATTTGGCCGACCCTGAGAACAAGTCGCTGCAGGGCCCCGTCGGACCCTGAAGGGTTATTTTCTTTTATTTATTTCTTTAGTATTTTGGCATACAGAGGTACAAAATAAAATACAGGTACGAGCAGCATGCCAAAGCCACTGTATGCATAGCATTACGGGCTGGCTTAAATTAACTTAAGATGTTACTAAGCAATGATGTAATCAGTGATAAAACATTATTGTAAACAGATAACATAAAGCCTAAAGAGCTAGTACAAAGACAGGTCATATGGTTGCATGCATTGCTGTACATTCAGTAGCATGGAAGTATTCTGTTAGGTAGGGTATTTAAAAATATCAAAGTAGATTGTGTCTTAGGTTTAACCTCATTTATGTAATATACAGTGAGACCCCGCATAACGATCACCTCCAAATGCGACAATTATGTAAGTGTATTTTATGTAAGTGCTTTTGTACGTGTATGTTTGGGGGTTCTGATAATGGACTTATCTACTTCACAATATTCCTTATGGGAAAAAATTCGGTCAGTACTGGCACCTGACCTTACTACTGGAATGAAAAAAGTTCGTTAACCGGGGGTCCACTGTAATTGTGAGAAACATTTAAGATATACAATTTATAAGGTTCAGTTATTCAGTATTTATTTGGTTTTGGGTGAGTTAAGGTGATCGTTGAGGAGAGACTTTGAATTTATAAAACAGGTAGTGTTTCTCTTTTATATTTACAGGTAATGAATTCCAGATTTTAGGGCCTTTTATGTGCATTGAGTTTTTGCATAGCGTGAGATGGACACGAGGAACATCAAAGAGTGATCTGTGCCTTGTGTTATGGTCCCGTGTTCTTTGTATTTTGGCAAGGTGATGTTGAGGGGAGGGTTAATATCAGCGTTATGTGTTCTATGATATGTTATAGTCCAGTACTAAGTATGGATGTTTTGTTTGGTGAAAGTAGGTTTTGGGTTTTGAATATTGGTTGAGTGTGCTGCCGTAGTGGGAATATTTTATCATTTCTGACTGCATGCCTTTTGTTGGGTAATTAGTGTCTGAGTTGGTTAATTGTTGTTGAGCCCCAGGCACAAAATTCCATAGGTGAGATAGGGGTAAATAAGAGAGTGAGATAGGGCCAGGAGGACTGACTGTGGATCATCAGTACGTATCTTCGATGTATGCCTACGGTCTTGGGAAATTTTCGTAGGAGATTTGTTGTATAGGTATTGGAAATTTGAGTCTATTTTCAAGGTGGATTCTAAGACATTTCCCTCTCTTAGCTTTGTGATAGGTGATCCGTTTTAGCTTTATGTTTAGAGGGACATATGTAGCGCTGTTTTACAACTGAATGAAGTTAGGGTTTTTACCAGTGTTTAGTGTATAAGTTTGTTGTCCTCATCCTTGGTAGATATTTCGGTAATTCGGTTTTACAGTATTGACTAGCGTGACTGGGCTCGGGTGAGAGAAGACGTATGTAGTGTCACATGCAAAGTTTAAGTTGTTTTTAAAAGTTATATTCATTTTTATGATTATTATCACAATATACGGCGATTCCCACCAAGGCAGGGTGGCCCGAAAAAGGATAAACTTTCACATCATTCACTCCATACACTGTCTTGCCGATGGTGCTTTGTTACAAATACAGTTTTTAAACTGCAACATTAACACCCCTCCTTCAGGAGTGCAGGCACTGTACTACCATCTCCAGGACCTCTAGTCCGGCCTGACCGGTTTCCCTGAAATCCTGCCAGTAAATGTTACTTTGCTCACCACTCCAACAGCAGTCAAGTATTAAAAACCATTTGTCTCCATTCACTCCTATCAAACACGTCTCACGCATGCCTGCTGGGAAGTCCAAGCCCCTCGCACACAAAACTCATTTTACACCCCCTCCCTCAACCTCTTCCTAGGCCGACCCTACCCCGCCTGACCTTCCTACGACTGATACCTCTTGAAGTCATCTGTGTCGCTCCTTTCTCTCTACTTGTCCGACCACTCAACAACCCTTCCTCAGCCCTCTGACTCAACTGTTGTGTTATCCCGCACATCCTCCTTACTCCAAACTACGATATGTCTCTGCATTATGAGTCACCACCTCAACAGTGCCATCTGACATGTACATCTCCACGGCCTCCAGCATTCTCCTCGCTGCAAACATTCATCACCCCACGATTCAACACCCATATAAGAGCGGTGGTAAAAACGTTTCTCTCTTACATTCCACTCTTTGCCTCCTAGGACATAAGTTCTTTGTCTCCACAGACTCCTAAGGGACCACTCACTCTTTTGCCCTCATCAATCTATGAGTCACTCATCTTTCATAGACCCATCCGCTGACACGTTACACTCCAACAATTTCTGTAATTCGTTCACCTCCTCCATACTCTCTCCCGCCATATCTGATATGCAATGCTGTCATCACCTAATATTTGTTGTTATCCTGCATAACCTTTACTCTTTCCTGTATTCACCCTTTAATTTGCTTTCTTTTGCACACCCTAACCAATTCATCCACCATTCTCTGACTTCTCTTAGAATCTCCCATGTGACACAGTGTCATCAGGCAAAGTGCAGCGGGGACAACTCCCACTTTGTGTGTGATTCGCTTATCTTGTTAACGCAAGCCTCTTGCCCAGACCTCGATTTACTTCGCGTACCCCCCATCTATTAAAATATATTAAACAACCACGGTGACATCACACATCCTTGTCTTATGGCCTAACTTTTACTGGGAAATAACTTTCCCTCTTTCATTCTTACCTAACTTGATCTCACTATCCTCGTAAAAACTCGTCACTTCTTTCAGTACCTACCTCCTACTCATACACTTGCAACATCTGCCACATTGCCCCCCGATCCAAACCCTGTCATACGCCTTTTCCCAAATCCATAAATGCCACAAAGACCTCTTTAGCCTTATCTAAATACTGTTCACTTATATGTTTCACTGAAAAACACCTGGTCACACACCCCCTTTACCTTTTCCCTTTAAAGCCTCCTTTTTTCATCTGCTATCCTATTCTCCGTCTTACTCTTAATTCTTTCAATTATAACTCTAACCATACACTTTACCAGGTACACTCAACAGACTTTCCCCCTATAATTTTTGCACTCTCTTTTATCCCCTTTGCCTTTATACAAAGGAACTATGCATGCTCTCTGCCAACCCCTAGGTACCTTACCCTCTTCCATACATTTATTAAATAATTGCACCAACCACTCCAAAACTATATCCCACCTGCTTTTAAACATTTCTACTTTATCCCATCAATCCGGCTCCCCTTACCCCCTTTTTTCATTTTACCTACTGCCTCCGAACTTCCCCCACACCACAACGGGCTCTTCCTCACTCCTACAAGATTTTTATTCCTCCTTGCCCTATACACGAAATCACAGCTTCCCTATCTTCATCAACATTTAACAATTCCTCAAAATATTCCTTCCATCTTCCCAATACCTCTAACTCTCCATTTAATAACTCTCCTCTCCTATTTTTAAACTGACAAACCCTTTTTTTGTTCTCTAGCTTTCTTAACTTGTTAATCTCACTCCCAAAAACTTTTTCTTATTTTCAACAAAATTTGTTGATAACATCTCACCCACTCTCTCATTTGCTCTCTTTTTACATTGCTTCACCACTCTCTTAACTTCTCTCTTTTTCTCCATATTCTCTTCCCTCCTTGCATCACTTCTATTTTTGAAAAAAACTTTCATATGCTAACTTTTTCTCCCTTACTACTCTCTTTACATCATCATTCACCAATCGCTCCTCTTCCCTCCTGCCCCCCATTTTTCCTGTAACCAAAACTTCTGCTGAACACTCTAACACTACATTTTTAAACCTACCCCAACCTCTTCGACCCATTGCCTATGCTCTCATTAGCCCATCTATCCTCCAATAGCTGTTTATATCTTACCCTAACTGCCTCCTCTTTTAGTTTATAAACCTTCACCTCTCTCTTCCCTGATGTTCTATTCCCCTTGTATCCCATCTACCTTTTACTCTCAGTGTAGCTACAAACTAGAAAGTGATCTGATATATCTGTGGCCCCTCTATAAACATGTACATCCTGAAGTCTACTCAACAGTTTTTATCTACCAATACATAATCCAACAAACTACTGCCCATTTCGCCCAAACATCATATCGTGTATACTTATTTATCTCTTTTTCTTAAAATATGTATTACCTATAACTAAACCCCTTTCTATACAAGTTCAATCAAAGGGCTCCCATTATCATTTTCACCTGGCACCCCAAACTTACCTACCCCACCCTCTCTAAAAGGTTTCTCCTACTTTAGCATTCAAGTCCCCTACCACAATTACTCTCTCACTTGGTTCAAAGGCTCCTATACATTCACTTAACATCTCCCAAAATCTCTCTCTCTCCTCTGCATTCCTCTCTTCTCCAGGGGCATACACGCTTATTATGACCCACTTCTCGCATCCAACCTTTACTTTAATCCACATAATTCTTGAATTTACACATTCATATTCTCTTTTCTCCTTCCATAACTGATCATTTAACATTACGCTACCCCTTCCTTTGCCCCTAACTCTCTCAGATACTCCAGATTTAATCCCATTTATTTCCCCCCCCCTGAAACTTCCTACCCCCTTCAGCTTTGTTTCGCTTAGGGCCAGGACATCCAACTTCTTTTCATTCATAACATCAGCAATCATCGTTTCTTGTCATCCGCACTACATCCACGCACATTTAAACAACCCCGTTTTATAAAGTTTTTCTTCTTCTCTTTTTTAGTAATTGTATACAGGAGAAGGGGTTTACTAGCCCATTGCTCCCGGCATTTTAGTCGCCTCATACGACACGCATGGCTTACGGAGGAAAGATCTTTTCCCCCTTCCCCATGGACAATAGAAGAAATAAAAAAGAACAAGAGCTATTTAGAAAAAGGAGAAAAAAACCCAGATGTATGTATAATATATATATGCATGTGTGTGTCTGTGAAGTGTGACCAAAGTGTAAGTAGGATAGCAAGATATCCCTGTTTCTTAGCGTTTTATGAAGAAAAGAAAAAGAAACCAGCAATCCTACCATCATGCAAAACAGTTACAGGGTTTTTTTTTCACAGTCATCGGCAGTTATTTCATATTTTTATAAAACTCTGATAATTATACTTTTTGTATACCTGTACCTAAATAAACTTACACACTGTGCTGGCATGCAGGTAACATTAAAACAGTAAGAGTGTCTTAGTCTCCAACGTATTTTAATGATAATAATTAATCATCGATTTATTTAAAAGGGGTTATTTACGTTTTATATCACATTTTCATTAATCCATTATGTATTTTTTTTTAAAAATTTTAAAAAAAACACGAGCATAACAATAAAAAAGATAAATACCCCCAAGTAGAATAAATAAACTAAAGTGAGATTGGGAGCAGACAATTGCACAAGTGACGCATTTAGAAATGATAATAATAAAATAAAAATAATAAAATAATAAAATCACCCAGTCTTTAAATGTCGTATATTACGTTAATTACACATTTTCATTAATCCACCTGATATTTTTTTCAAGATTTATAATAAACACGATACATAAATTAAAAAAATGATAAATACACCCCCCAAAAATAAATAAAAATTTTAAAAATGAGATGTGGGGGCCCGATAACTTTTACAAGTGATGCCAAGAAAAACATTTTCTCTAATCTAACATAAGACAAAATGTATTACTGGGGGTAACTGTAGAAAACTATTCCTTTCGTATGTATGTAAGTAAGTTTATTCAGGTATACACAAATACAGTTACATAGATTATCATACATAACAACATATGTGTAGAGAACCTAGGATAACCCAAAAAAGTCAGAGTGACTTATTTCCATTGCCTTCACTCAGAGCTTCATTTCTTCTCAAAGTGATGTTACATGAGAATGGGAGTGTTCTTCTTTATTTATTCTACCATATCAATGTAGAGACAACCTGTACACAATGTAACTTGTACACAAACCAGACGTGTACACTTCGTTTGTTTACAAAACTTACCTTCGCCTGGTTTGTTTACATAGCTCTGCGCCTGTCCTCTCTCATGCACTCGTTCTTTCTCTCTCTCATTTATTCGTTTTATCTCATTTACTTACTCCTGACCCTACATTAAGACTACCAATATTTTAAGGTAAGTAATGAGTGGACTGTATATACATTTTATCGCTCTGGGATGCTTAAATATCATAGAATAGTATCCGTGGGTGGGTTGGCCTGGTATGGTAGCCCGGATGACTACCATACATACCACAATTGATTTTTTACAATAAATACTACTCATCTCACCCTATATTTTAAGGTAAGTAATGAGTGAACTGTATATACATTTTATCGCTCTGGGATGCTTAAATATCATAGAATAGTATGTGTAGGTGGGGTGGCCTGGTGTGGTAGCCCGGCTGACTACCATACATACCACACTTGATTTCTTACAATAAATACTACTTGTCTCACCCTAGATTAAGACTATAAATATTTTAAGGTAAGTAATGAGTGCACTATGTGTGTATTGTACTTTTTTATTGTTTTTTGATGCCTGGTTCTATTGCTAACTTAATATATGTTAGTGTAAACTTGTTATCTAGTGTTTGTATGCATTTATATGGGGAAAAAAGGGTGTTCCACTTTACGGCGGTTTCCGCTTTACGGCGGTAGCCTGGAACCTAACCTGCCATATAAGTGGGGCCCTACTGTATGTTCTAGCATGTGTATAATAGCATCATTAGTACTTTTATTAGGCCTGAATCCAAATTGGCAGGGGTTGAGTATGTTTTGGGAGATGAGGTAGGAGTAGATTCGTTTATGAATTAATTTTTAGAAGATTTTTGAGAGAGGGCGTAAGTTGGATATTGGCCTATAGTTATTCAACTCTGTTTGGTCTCCTCCTTTATGGATCGGGGTGACCCTTGCTATTTTGAGGACTGTAGGGAAGGTAGAGGATTCAATGGATTTGTTAAAGAGTGTTGCAATGATTGGTGACAGCACTTGTGACACTTTTTTGTATATAAAGGGTGGTAAGGTATTTAAATCTCCTGCCTTGTTTTTTAGTGCGTTGATAATAAGGGAGACTTCGTATGGGTTAGTCGGAGCTAGGAACAGTGTGTTCGGATAGTTGCCAGTGAGGTAGTCATTGGGTGGGGTATCTGAGCTTGGGATTTTATTGGCAAGGTTTTGTCCTATAGTGGAGAAGAAATCATTGAGTCTGTTTGCTGTTTCTGTTGGTGGGAGTTGGGGTTCATCTGATTTTGCTAATTTTGTTTCGCTATTTCGTGATATCTTTTTTGTTCCTAGAATTTCTGATAGGGTTTTCCAGGTCTTTTTTATATCACCTCGTAAGTTGGATAATCTGTTCTCATAATACAATTTTTTTACCTTCTTATCAGGCTGGTTAGGATTGACGAGTAACGTTTTGTTTGGTCTCTGGTTATGTGACTCATTCTGTACTGTTTTTCATATAGGTGTTTTGTATTTATGGATTTGAGAATGTTGGGCGTTAGCCAGGGACTGTTCAGTCTGTTAGCTGTCATCTGTTTAGTTTTTTTAGGGCAGTGCTTGTTATAAAGGTATTGGGTCTTTTTTAGAAAATTATTAATACATTCATCAATATCTGTATAGATTTCTAGCTCAGTGTGCCAGTCAATGTTTGTTACAGCTGTTGTGAAGTTATTAATGGCTGCCTCATTGTGAAGTCTGAAGGTGACTTTAGTAGTGTCTTGGGGTAATTTACCAAGAGGAAAGTAGGGTAGTGGTCTGTGGTATTATCTGTAATTATGCCTGATTTTAAAGGGGATATGGTGTTGGTCCAGATGTGGTCAAGTAGGGAAACACTAGTCTCCGTAACTCTTGTAGGTTTTGTTACTGCTGGTAGCAACATGCAGTTACTCATTGTGTTTGTGAATTCAGTAACGTGTGGGTCCTGGTCTTGCAGGAGATTTATATTGATGTCACCTGAGAGTAGTAAGTGATCTTTGCTCATGCGTGCATCAGTTATCATACTTCCTAGGTTTTGACTAAATTGGCTAATGTTTGATTGTGGAACTCTGTAGATGTTTATCACTGTGAGAGGTTTTTGTAGGTATTTGGATTTGAATTTAGCTATTATATATACCCCATGTTCATCCCTTGTGCAAGTATTAGTGAACATTTATTGGTCTGAGTAGTATTACTGTGCCACCCCCTTGCTGATTGGCCCTACAGTTGTGTAGGCTGTGAAACCAAAAAATGCATAGACACTGTAGAAACAGGCTTTAGCCGGGTTTCGTTAGTGTAAGATGGACATTTTGGCATGCAAGGAATTTATAATGCATGAGGTCATCGAAGCTTGCTTAAAGTTTCCATATTGCAGTTAAAGAGTTAGTTGTTTTTGGCTCTGAGAAGTGCTTGGGGATTTTTCTGCTTGTAGAAATTACAGAAAATGTTTTTCATTTAAGTCTTTAAATAAGAGGTTGGTCCCGGGGATCAATGCTTTTTATCATAAGATTTATAGTGAATCTATAGTTAAAATTTTAAGTAAAGACAAAGAAAAATTCTAAAACTAAAAATAGCCCCTAATTTAATTTAACAAATGTAAAAATAATACTAAGGTGTTTTTTAAAGCAAAAAGTAAAGGAGACAATATAAAAGTACTAAAAAATTTATGTTGAAAAATAAAGTGATGAAAATAATGGAGCTTGGGTATGATAATAGGTATTTTTTAAAAGGGTAATTTTTTTAAAGTTAGAATTAGGGAAACTATATAAAGGGCTAATATAAGTTTGGTGAACAATAAATGGTATCAAATAAATACTGGGAATATAATGGCAAAATAGGAACTTTTCCCCTTTGCACCTGAAATAGCCCCTTTGATTATTTTAAAAAATTGAATTATGAACAAGGGTGTTATATAAAGCAAAAATAAAGGAGAAAATGATAAGGACAAAATTTAAATAATATTAAAAAAATTTAAAATTTGGGCAGATATAACTATGTTTTAAAATTGATTTGGATAAGATCTGATTTGAAATTTTTAAATAATTGAGCAGTTTTTTGGGGCACAATAAAAAGTAAAAAAATATAGGTAGTTGGTACACAGCAAAAGATATTTTTGGGCCCTCACAATAAGTAATTGAATAAACTAATTGCACACACAAAAAGGGACTAAAAAAATAGTGGTAAACAAAATTAAATGGACAGGGAAAACGATGAAAAATATTTTTTGGGTAAGATTTTATTTGAACACAAAATTTTGAGCAAATTAAAAGCAGAAGAAAAAGTATAAAATATTGGAGGTATTGGCCCTTAGCTAGTGATAAAAAAAAAAATAATAATGCACAATAAAATAGAACTACACTATATGCACCACACGTAATATGTATTAAGGGGACTTATCTAAAACTGTTAAAAGAAATTCAGCTTTTTTAAGGAAGGTAGAGAAATCATTTCATTTAGATGGGTATTGTTGTCCTGTTGAGTTTTCCTTACTAGTATTTTTTCCCATCTCGCATGAAACACCGAGTATTTTTTTTTCCTTTAAACACTCCCCCCTTTCAAAAGGGAAAATAAAAAATAGGTTTGTAAATACAGGAAGGCCCCGCTTTATGGCGTTTCACTTTACGGCGTCCACTAAACGGACATTTCAATTAGCAAAAACTCCTATACGGCTCCCCCCACCTGACTTTTTTAAAACTCCACCGTGCCCCACCCTGTTTTTTTTACATTCTCCATGGCCATAAAACATAAGTCTCTCCATTTTGTCTGGGAAACCCAAAATTTTAAATGTTTTTAAAAGTTTTTTTATATTTTATAAAAACACTCTGTAATTATCTTTGTATACCTGTACCAAATAAACTTTCATACTTGCTGGAACAGGGAAACATTAAAATCATAAAAGTGTCTTAGTCTCCAAAGTCAATTAAATAAAATAAAAAATAATCACGAGCATTTAAAAAGCGTAAATTACGTTAAAAACCCATTTTTATTAATCCATCTTATATTTTTTTTCAAAATTATTAATAAACACGATCAAAATAAAAATAAGATAAATAACCCCCCCAGTAGAAAAATAAACAAAATGTGAGATGTGGGGGCAACACTTTTCCAAGGACGCCATATTAAAAATGATAATAATAATAATAACAAACTCACCGAGTCTCATTAAATGTCGAATTACTTAATATCACTTTTCATTAATCCATCCATGATATTTTTTTCAAAATTAAATAATAACACATACTAAAAAAAAAAGAGATAAATACACCCCACAAAAAATAAATAAACATAAATATAAATGTGGAGCCCAAAATTTTACAAGGACGGGAAGAAAACTTTCTCTAAAAAACATAAGAGAAAATGTGTTACTGGGGGTAACTGAAAAAAATTTTTCCTTTCGTATTAAATTTGAAATTTTTTTCAGATATACACAAAACAAAATAATTATCAACATAACAAAATGGAGAGAACCTAGGATAACCCAAAAAAGTCAGTGGACTTATTTCCTTTTCCCTTTACCCCAGAGCTTCATTTTTTCTCAAAAAGATTTACATGAGAAGGGGGGTGTTCTTCTTTATTAATTTTACCGGATCAATGTAGAGACAACCTGTACACAATGTAACTTGTACACAAACCAGACGTGTACACTTCGTTGTTTACAAAACTTACTTTTGGGCCTGGTTTGTTTACTTTAACTTTTGCGCCTGTCCCCTCTCATGTACTCATTCTTTCTCTCTCTCATTTATTCGTTTTATCTCATTTACTTACTCCTGACCCTACATTAAGACTACAAAATTTTAAGGTAAGTAATGATGAACTGTATATACATTTTATCGCTCTGGGATGCTTAAATATCATAGAATATATGTGTGGGGGGGTTTGGGCCCTGGTATGGTAGCCCGCCGGGACTACCATAATACCACACTTGATTTTTTACAATAAATACTACTCATCTCACCCTATTTTTTAAAACCCTTTCGGGGTCCGTCCCTAGATTTTTACGGCTTTATGGTGAGTGTCCAAACTGTAGATCTACGCCATGAGCTCAGCTCACTCTGATAAACTGTGAGTGGTATATTTTGGGGCCCAGATATGAGAGAATACATCTAAAGTGGTATGTGTGCACCACATAAAACAGATCCTGCAGCACACTGTGTATAATGAGAGAAAAACTGAAATCATGATTTTTGATTAAAACAGCAACTTGCAGTGTTTTTTCGTATGTTTTTTATAGTTGTATTTGCGATTTTCTTGGTCTCATTTGATAGAATGGAAGACATATACAGAAATAGAGATGATTTTGATTGGTTTTAGCACTGGAAAAGGCTTGAAACTGAGCTCAAAGTAAACGGAAATGTTAATTTTTTTCCGATATTCAAGAGTAAACAAACGACCTCACACGTCTAATACACGTCAGCTGGTGGGTTTTAATATACATTCACAAATATGGTGATGATATTTATACAATTATTACAGATTGCATAGCAGTAAATCTTTCTATTTTTTGGTGTGAATAAAAATTCATTATGTGAATAAAAAATCAAAATGGAATTTATTTGTAAAGCCTCAAAACATGACTAATGAACAGAGGAAATGTTTTGTTTAGTGCCAGGAATGCCTACATTGTTTATTTTTGGACCCTATTTTGAAATTGGAATATTTTGAACTTTGTGTTTAAATTGGCCAAATTAAAAAATTTCCAATCACTTTAAATTTTTTAGTTGAAACAGTTGCTTGGCGATTTCTTGTGCTCAATCGTAGAATAGAAGTAAACTAGTGAAATAGCTAAGAATTTGGTTGATTGAATAATGTAATTGGCCTAAAATGGGAGTCAAAATCGGCAAAATCGCCGATTCGTAAATATCGCTGACACATCAAAATTCGCGAGAGCATAATTTCGTCAATTTTCCACTAAATTTCGTACTTTTTGTTTTATTACCTTCACAAAAAGATTCTCTACGATTTCATAAGAAAAAATAACAAATTTTTTTTTTGAAAATTCTTGGACACTGGTGCGTGACTCCAGATTTGGGCCTTGGACCCTGAAAGGGTTAAGGTAAGTAATGAGTGAACTGTATATACATTTTATCACTCTGGGATGCTTAAATATCATAGAATAGTATGTGTGGGTGGGGTGGCCTGGTAACATAGCCTGGCTGATTACCATACATACCACACTTGATTTCTTACAATAAATACTACTTGTCTCACCCTAGATTAAGACTATAAATATTTTAAGGTAAGTAATGAGTGCACTATGTGTGTATTGTACTTTTTTATTGTTTTTTGATGCCTGGTTCTATTGCTAACTTAATATATGTTAGTGTAAACTTGTTATCTAGTGTTTGTATGCATTTATAAGTGGAAAAAAAGGGTGTTCCACTTTACGGCGGTTTCCGCTTTACGGCGGTAGCCTGGAACCTAACCTGCCGTATAAGTGGGGCCCTGCTGTACATGAGTAAGTGTGGGTGGATGTGAGTTGGACCTGACTAGCTTGTGCTATTAGGTCTGATGTCATGCTCCTTCCTTCAGTGGATGTGACCTGACTTGGTGGGTCATTGGTCTAAACCGAGGGGGGTGACAGGGACCTGCCTTGCATGGGCCAGTAGGCCTGCTGCAGTGTTCCTTCTTTCTTATGTTCTTATGTATTTGGCGGGCTCCCCAGCTGGCTTGCTTTGGCTGTCTTTCGTCTATACTCTATATGCTATATTTTCTATCTATATCTCTGTCCACAGCACACATAAGTACAGTTTTTATCAAGGGGAAATTCCCTGGGAAAACCCCAAAAAGTCCAGGCAAAGATAGACAGACAGATATATAGTAACAGGTAAAAGGTATCTATGGTCAGGGCCCCGGGCATAATCGAGGCATCATAAACGATAGGTTGCAATGGGGAAAATTTTTAAAGAATTGTGTTACAGAGCACGATGCCGGGGGAGCAAGGGGAAAGTGGCAGCAGTCAAGTCAGAGGAGTTCTCCCTCACCCAGGGGGGGCCCTCACTCCACCTAGGGGAGACAAGGTTACCTGTTGGGCCCGGCGCTCGCCGGTGGAAATGAGGGACCTTGGGGTGCTTCTATAAGACTTGTACCCGGGTTTTTAAGACACAAACTTGGCATCTAGGTAAGATGATTAACTCAATTTCCTCCTCCCCTTTTTTTTTTTTTTTTTTTAAGATAAAAAATCTTACAAAATAACAGAGATCCTTTTTTAAAATTATGGGTCCCAAAAAAGAGGAATTACCTGGGTGCAAAACAGAGGTGAAGGAACTATTAACAGTTATTTTGCTCATTTTGAACCCCTCACTTGGATTTCTCCAGTGCTCTAATGGCTCACTTCTCAGCTGTTTCGTTAGATGGATTTTTCCCCCACAACCATCGAACTACCCTTTTAAACCCCAAAATGTCCAAATGTAACGCTTTCACTCGCTTAGCCTCCGATACTATTTTGAAAAATAAAAAATCATCTTTTTTTTTTTAACCCTTTCAGGGTCCGCCCCGTAGATAAAAGGGTTTTACGTTGAGTGCCAAAAAACCATAATCTACGCCAAAATTCAGCGCTGTCAAATTTAGCGCGAAAAACGCTCATAGGCCTACAGTGAGAAAAGGGGTCTGCGGGTGGGGTGTGCTAAAAAAAAAATCTAGGGCCCGCATAGCTTTGGGGAACCCCGGCTCAGTACCTTGTTCCCCATCCTCTGCAGTCAGCTCTCACCCCCCCCAAAAATTGGGGGACCCCCTTTCCATCTGTAGTTTGAAAAGGGAAGTGGAAATGAAGACGAATTCTACAGCTTTGATCATTTTAGTGCCCGAAAAAATGACCAGGATATCGATAAAGTGCAGAAACCCCCGACGATCCTCAACCTTCACCTCGGTGGGGCACTCGTGACCCCGGTGGGTTTTGTTCCTCATCGCAAAGAAAACTATTTTTTTCGCGGGGCCAGGCCTCTGATTCAGTAATGATGAGATAGTATGACTGGATTTTTTTTGCCGGGAGATCAATCAGTATGAAGTGGGGAATCATATTCACCAGTAAAAGTGCGGTTGTTTTCCCGCCGCGCCCCCGGGTAGTGTCCCCCTATGCTGTGTCGGAGGGAGTACACCCGGGAAAATCCCAGAGTCATCCCGGAGTACATCCCGGGGAAACACCAGTTTTAGGTAGGTAGGAGGTGATGTGGGTACATTTGGCGGGATAGACCACGGCATCAGGGGAGGGTTTTTTTTGGGGTTTGGGGTAGTGGCCCGCCAGTGACTCACGGGGCCACGCTGGGCCCACACTGCTGACTTTTTAGTTTAAAGGACAAAGGGGAGCCCAGCCACCCCCCACCAAAACCAAAAACCACCCGCACAACGCCTATGATGTCCAGAAATCCACCAGAAAACCCGTATGGGGGATTGGCAGAAAACCCCCAATTTTGTTCCCACCCACCACTTTGATATTCTAAAATGGAATTTACCTCTTGCCCCCTTGGGAACCACGGGCCAATGAACTGGAATTTTTTGAATTATTCTTTGACCACCTTTGTGGAAATTATTGTCAGGGAAGTAATAAGTATTTTGAGTACACATGGAAAAATACAATCTTTCCCCAGTAAAGACTAAAGGGTGGAAAGAGACGACTGTTGCAAAAATGTATTTGTTTTTTGAAACAAAAATGCTTTGCCCCCGTCAAAAGCAAATAAAAAAGCATACGGGTCCACAGATCGGCAATTTTTCCCCCGGGGTTCATGAAATCATACCTGAAAAGGGTTTTTCTTATGTTACTATGTTGCACTTCTCTGACAAAACCCGCCCCCAGAAGTGACAGGTTTTACAAGATTAGAAATGTTTTTCCCGTATCTCAAAAAAAAAATTCGCATAACGTACTTTTTTCCCTTTAAAAATCTTGTTTGACGAGTCTTTTATTTTGTTCAAGGTAGCTGTCATTCAACGTATAACCGAGCAAGAGGAAACGCTTTTTTATAAAAGTTTGTACTCTGTATTTTGACAGTGGCCTGGGGTTGGATATTTTGTATACACGGGGAGTAAAACATTGAAGATACCAAAATGTTATTGGTATCTCAGGTGACTAGTGGAAAAACATGATGGCACCTTACTTGGAAGGGCATACTTATATACCAATAACTGGACACAAGCCTTACTCGTGATTTCATGGGTGAACAAGACAGATGTGTGTGGCAAGTGCATTTTAATCGTAAAAAATATCCCGGCTCAACCAGGTCCTCGTGGCATGAGTGAGGGGTTTTATGCCAAAGACATCATGGCTTACGGGGGCATAAAAAAACGAGATGTCACATTTTTGATAAAAATTCACCGTAATGAAAAAGCAAAAACAGGGCAAAGTTATCGGTGACTAATGAAAATATTTAAAAACCAGTGACAGTGATTTATTATACACAAAACTTTCGCTTGGGTTTACAAGTGTGACATGCAGATTGGTTTTGTTTTTACTGGTTCGTAAGAGTTACAAGTGGTACATGAAACTTTTTTTTCCATCTCAGGACTTTTTTAAAGCTCAAAGCATATAATATGTACCAAATAAAAATGGGAACAGACCCCCGTTTGGGGAATTTTGTTTTTCTGTTGTCAGACAACCAAAGAAGTACCAGGTAACACACCCCTTAAAAAACACAGCCTCAATTCCCCAGATATACCCAGCGTTTTAGGAGGGAAGGGATCTTTCATAAAACAAATTCCCTTTAACTCAAAAAAATTTCTCCCGAAGAACAACGTCTGTGCCAAACAAAAGACGGGACAAAGCCAAAGAACCGGTTTTAAGTGTGAGGAATGTAAGGTGCCTCTGGCGGGGGCCTTGTTTTAAGGGTTCCCAACTCCCCCAGTTCAAAACCATGTCCGTGATTGTAAAAAATTTTAATATAGATAGAACATTGTATTATACAAAATTTGTGCATGTTTTTTTTTAAAAACAACATGGGGAAACAAATATAAATAACTTTAGGGGGTTATTTTGTTTAATACAGTGATTTAATATATACTTTTAACAGTATTGGTCCTAGGCCCCCAAAGTTATAGAATAGAAAAAAATTGGAAAAAAAGAAAAAACAACAAAAACCGCAAAATAATGAATGGTGAGTGGATTCGTGATGTTGCCGCCACACATCATTTTCGAAAACTTTTTTGGACTGTACCCGGGAAGTACTGATCAGAATTTTTTTTTTTTTTCTTATTACCTTCACAAAAAATATGCTCTTTAATTCTGTAAGAAAAAAAAATTTTTTTTTTTTTTTTTTTTTTTTTTAAATTTTTGGGCACTGAGCACCCCTTCGTTTGGGCCCTTTGGCCCTGAGGGGTTAAAAAAATTGCACTTTTTTTAAATAAGGATAAAAAAAAAATTTAGGATCAGTACTTACCGAGATTTTGGTTGCAAAGTTGGGGCTGGATGCTCCCTGACAGCAATCAATCGACGCTTGCAAAGTTTGCCGATATACCTTTTTTTTCCTCTTTTTTTTTTTTTTTTAATTTTTTAAAATTTTTTATTTCTGATAAAGCAAATTTTTAATAGTTCTTGGATTCCATAGCCAATCTAGTTTACACTAATATTAGGACTGAAATACTACTAAAATAAACAATACATTGAGAGTGAACATTTACACATGTCTGGGGGGATTTTCTTGGGGTTTAAAAAAAATACAAGTATTATAGGTCCCAGCAATGTTTTAGATACCCTGGAGTATACTTTGAAGCATGTTGTTATGAAAGGGCATCCCTATACTGTTGACAGCCCAGTGACATTTGATAAATGGGCACTGGGGAACCCTGGTTTATTTGTTTTCAACTGATACACACAGACATGTTTGTCTGTCTGTCTATCTCTGTCTGTCTATCTGTCTGTCTATCTTTGCCTGGAATTTTTGGGTTATCCTAGGTAATTTACACTATGTATAATAACTGTACTTATGTGTACATGTGAGAGAGAGAGAGACAGATAGACAGAGATATAGACAGACACAGAGATACATACAGCCAGAGCCAGCCAGCCAGCCAACCAGCCAGCCAGGCAGCCAAACAGCCAACCAGTCGAACAGCCAGCCAGCCAGCCGAGCAGCCAGCCAGCCGAACAGCCAGCCAGCTGAACAGCCAGCCAGCCAAACAGCCAGCCTGCTGGACAGCCAGTCGAATACATAAGAACATAAGAAAGAAGGAACACTGCAGCAGGCCTACTGGCCCATGCTAGGCAGGTCCATGTTACCCCCCTTCCCTCGGCTTAGACCAATGACCCACCTAGTCAGGTCACATCCACTGAAGGAAAGAGCATGACATCAGACCTAGTAGCACAAGCTAGTCAGGTCCAATTGTCACCCACGCACACTTACTCACACATTTAGCTAACCCTCACTGTATTTGTTATCACTGTTACTCACAAACATGTCTGTCTATTTATCTGTCTATCTTTGCCTGGAGTTTTGAATTTTCCTGGATATTTTTCACTATATATAATAACTGTACTTATGTATACGTGTGAGACAGAGATATAGATAGAGATATAGAGATATAGACAGAAAGACAGTCCAAAGCAAGCCAGCTGGCCAACCTGCCAAATACATAAGAACATAAGAAAGAAGGAACACTGCAGCAGGCCTACTGGCCCATGCAAGGCAGGTCCATGTCACCCCCACCACCCTCGGCTTAGACCAATGACCCACCAAGTCAGGTCACATTCACTGAAGGAAGGAGCATGACATCAGACCTAGTAGCACAAGCTAGTCAGGTCCAACTCACACCCACCCACACTCACTCATGTATTTAGCTAACCTATTTTTACTTTCCTCTTGAAAGGGGAGTGTTAATACGACATGGCATCAGTGAATCCCTGGTGTTTCTCACACTATTTGCTCTAGCTGGTGCTCAATTGAACTGGTGCTCCCACAAGGTACTAAGTGTTCCCAGATTTTTTTTAATACTGTGCACACTGAGTGCACAGACCCATTCTTTTATGTCTAGGTGACTCAAGCCTATTGCACCAAATTTGAAGGAATGAAAAATGAAACATGGATCTACATTCGGAGCACTATGCGGGCAAATGTAGATCTGTGTTTGGACAGTTCAACCCCTTGACTGTCGCAACCCCAGATCCTGAGGTGTCTCCTGGTGTCGGAAAATTCCCCCCCCCCAATTAGTTTTTCTTAGGAAATGATAGAAAATCTTTTCCCGATTGTAATGACACCAAAAGAACAAAATTTGATGGAACTCTGGCGGAATTACGCTCTTGCGAAGTTAGCGACCTCGACGATATTTATGAATTGGCGATTTTGTGCACTTTGAGCCCTATTTTTGGCTAATTCCACTGTTCCAGTCTGCCAAATCATAGCTATCTCTTTACAACTCCATTTAATGTAATTGGCCAAAATGGGGGTCAAAGCAAAAAAATCGCTGTGCTAATATGGGGTGCCTCAAAATTCGCAAAACAAATTTTGTAAATTTTCCCTTAAATTTCGTTTTTTTTGTTTTATTACCTTCAGAAAAAAAGTCTCACATTTTCATATGAAAAAAAAAAATTTTTTTTTTTAAAATTCTTGACCCGGTACCACTTTGAAATTTTCCCTCGGGCCCCTAAAAGGGGTTTTTAAAACGCCCAAAACATAGCTCAGGTTCACCGCTAGTGCTCCAAATGTCCCCTGTCTGAATATAGGGGTTATCCCAGGTTCTCTAAAATATGCTCTATGTATGAAAATCTTGTAACTGTATTTGTGTATCCCTGAATAAACTTACTTACTTACTTTTTTCCTGCCCCCAAAATTTGGGCATGATTGCCTGAGAGCTTGGTCAGTATAGAAGGGGGTCTTAACGCTCTGTGCCATATTAAAATAATCGGGAAACCCATTTAGTCCCTTTTTGGAGCACTATTCATTTAAGCCAGCTAGTGCAATGCTTTTCAAACACCGGGGTTTCACTGGGTCATGTCATTTTAACACTCCCCCTTTCAAGGGGAAAAAGTTATATGTGGCCACAAGGGGGTATGGAAATATCAAAAACCCCGATAATAACCCATGTGTAAAAATTTGCACAACATCCTTCATTTCGATCCACTGCTGTCTCTGTTGTATCTATCTGCTGTATTGTCTAATCTTGTCTATCTTCTATATCTGTGTCACTATACAATAAGTACAGTTTTTATACAATGTAAATTTCCCCAGGATAACCAAAAATTGCAGGCAAAGTGCATACTGCTGTAGATAAAAAATAATTCTAGACTGGGAACTCAATGGCAAATAATAACATTTTTTACATGGGAAATTTGACGGACTACTGCATTGGGGGTAATACCTGTTGGGTTTTCGAGCTGCTCTCTAAGGGGAGACAAGCAAAAGAAACACACACACACAGGCAGATAGAAAAACGAGACACACAGGCAGACAGAACGAAAAACACACACACCAACACACACAAAGGCAGACAGAAAGACTGGACACACAGGCAGCAGACACAACACACAGGCAGAAAAAAAGTTCGAGACACACAGGCAGATAAAAACCGAGACACACAGGAGAAAAAAATCCAGACACCGGAGATAGAAAACCGAGACACAAGGAAAGAAAGAAAGAAAAAACAAGAAGACAGAAAAATAGACGATAGATAACAGATAGATAGCAGATGGACAGATGACAGACAAACATAAAATTTTTGTGTAAAAGTGTAAACAAATAAAGTGAGGGTTCCTCACCAAAGCGCTATCTTTGTGTCAAATAAAAGCTTACCCTGTCACAGTTTTGCAACACTCATTTTAAACAATGCCCCAAGAAGTTTTAAAATATACCCCATTCTAAAACATTGCGGGGACCATAAAACTTTGACGTTTCTAGACAAAAGTAAATGACCAAGACTGGTGAAAAAAGTACAACCCCTTTGGTTTATTGTGGGTACGTAGGGCCCCATTATATGGCGGTTAGGGTTCCCCCGGGTGCGCCGGAAAGCAGACATGCCAGAAGGCAGTTTGGGCCCTTTTTTCCCTTTTTAAATGCATAAAATGCCGACAAAAATTTTTACACTAAATTTTTTAAGTTGTAATAGAAAAGGGATTAAAAAAAAACACAAAGTAAAATACATTCCCCGTACATTCATTATTATCTTAAATTATGTACGTGGTCCTTCGCTTTTATAGTTCTCGGCAATCAAATTTGGAAATATGGGAGATTTTATTTTAAAAATGGGCTGTTTTTTCCTAGGTGACTCACGACTAGTAGTTCGTGGGGAGCATACCCACGGCGGAGCCAGTATGGCATTTTTTAAACCAGTGAAAAAGGGTTTCCCTCACGTGCCCCAGCGAAATTTTTCATTTTTTCCATTCTTTTTTAGTGCTTGCAAGTACTAAAAACTACCATGGCTCCAAAAGAAAGCCCTAGGCCAACTGTGGTAAAGAAGGTGAGAAAATTTTGATTGAATTTAAGAAAAATCATTGCAATATAAAGTGGTACAAGTGCGGCTAAAACTGGCCGGATGTATAAAACCCTCTAACCCCATATGTTCCAAGGGGCCCAAGAAAAAAAAATCAAAGTGCTTTGTTGCAAAGGGGGAAACTGTGCTGCAAAAATAGATCACCAGTACGGGAAAGGGGTTTGAGAAGTTATTTTTGGTGTGGAAAAAGAAAAAAATTAGCCAGGATACTCTTAACTTCGATTTTTGTGAAAAGGCAAGGCAGTTCCCAAAACGATCTGGAAAAGAAATTCCCTGAAAATAGGGGGTGATGTGAGTGAATTTAAGGCCAGCAAAGGCGGGGGTTTGGAGATTTAAGAACCGTATGGCATCACAGGTGGAAGGCGGGTGAGGTTGCCAGTTCAGACCACGGGCGGCGAAAAATAGTGATAAATTTAAAAGGGAAATACATAGAAGCTGAAGGATAAAACCTGAACAAGTGTTCAATTGTGACGAAACGGCCTCTTTTGGAAGAAAATTTCCAAAGGGACCTTCATTACACAGGGGAAAAGGAAATCCAGGACACAAGCCTATAAAAGACGGGGCTAGCTAATGTTCTGTGCTAATGCTGTGGGGTTTTCAAAGTGAAGCCATTACGTTCCCATTCTGAAAACCCCAGAATTTCAGGGGAAAAAAATGTTATGAAGAGAAAAATTGTGTGCGTTTTGGAAATCAATAGTAAGGAGGGGTCCGAGGGAAAAATTTTCGTCGAGTGGTTCAATAAGTGTTTGGGCCCTATGTGAAGAATTACCTCCTGGAAAAAAAGGGGATCCAATTTGCCTGCTGTAATGGACAATGCCCTGCTCATCCCCAAACTTGGATGACCTAATTTTCGAGGGTTTGGGTTATCACAGAAAAGTTTTTGCCCCGAATACCACCCCTCTCCTCAAGCCCATGGCCCAACAGGTCATTGAAAATTTAAAAAGGGTCTACAAAAAAAATTTTTCCCACAGGGCTGACGTGACCACGACATATTGACCCAAAGGGGGAATTTTGGAGAGAACATTTACATCCTCCTTTGAAAAACCCTTATAGGTATGGTTTGGAGGGATGACTACCGGGCTTGAACTCTGCCTGGAGAAAAATTGTGGCCAGATTGTGTCGACAAGAGGGATTTAAAGGGTTTTTGGGATGACCCTGATGACCCTAGTCTGTTGCAAATCGTTGTGCACGGGGGAGTTCCATGGGGGTTGGATGTGAGTTTGGAGGATGTGGAAGAATTGGGGGAAAGCCCAAAAAGAAGAGCTCCACTGGGGAGCTGCAAGAGCTTAGCAGGAACAGAACGTTGCGAGGGGAGGAAAGAGAGGGAAGAGGGGCCCTTCTTCAGAAATTAAAGAATTTTGCTATGGGGGGAAAGAGGAAAAGCTTATGGAGAAAATCCCCCGACAAGGTTGTTGCAAGCCATGTTGGAACATGTACATGACAAAGTCTTGGGGCCATTTTAGGAAGTGTTAAAGACCCCAAAAAAACAGCCCTCTCCACGTTATTTTGCGAGACGGGGCCCCCAGTACTCTCAAGGTGGTCCTATGGCATTAAGAAACAGGAAGGGGAAGCCCCCAAAAAAGCTTTTTTGGTACCTGAGGTTTGGGGGAAAGGGGGATTCCCTTCCAAACTATAAACAATCCTTTCCCCTCCTCCATCCCCCATACCCTAAGAAGAATCTCCAAAAAAGGGAAAGTGTTTTTGCTGTTAATTTTCATTCTCATTTCCCTTGTATTGTTTATGTACTAATTTTGTAGATGAAGGGTTCAGAAAAATGACATGTTGATAAATTAGAACGTGCACTCTTGGGTATCTTTTTTGAAGAAAAATTTTGCCCAAAATGGCTTCATCAGTCCATACAAAGGGAACTTGAAGAACAGGGGAGAATGGGGAACGCCCCCTCAACCTTGAGTCGATGGGGTAGTCATCAATCAAAATAGAATACGGCATACGGCGGAGAAGGGCTTATCCAAATAACCCCCCACAAAAAAGACAGAAGTTCGAGCGTTTCGGTCCGACTTGGACCATTGACAAAGTCACAACTAACGGGGGGGACGGGAAACGGCTATATTATGGCGGGAAAGGGGGTGGGGGTTTGTATGTGGTGTAGTAGTAGTAGTTTACCTCTCCCCCCTCTACAATGTTCCTGGGTGTCTACTTATTTCTTGCCCCCTCCGTCCTTTTCAATACTTTGGGGGAAACTGGTCATTCTTTTCTAAAAGACTAGAGAGCACAAAAATAGTGTTAGCTTCCCGACACTAACAATGTTTTTCTGTCAGTCAGAGATCATACCCTCCTATTGACTGGTCTTCGCAAAAAAGTTTCCCTACTTAAACTCGACATCCCCGTTTAGTTAAATCCTCTCTTATCCCAAATTTTTCCCTTGTATAAACCTTAGCCCTGCTTCGTCTTTAATGCCTTCCTCCCCCACACATTTAAAATGCTCCAAACTTCGAACCCCTGACTTAAAAACCTGAATCCTTTCATTTTTTTCTTCTCCTTCTTTTTCTTTTCCTCTTCCCCTTTCCTCTCTCCTTTTCTCTCGGGTTGTCTTTCTCTCCCCCTGTCTCGTTTTTGTTCCTTCTTTTTTTTATTTCACCACTTCCCCTTTACCACCTCGGTGCGCGTTCCCCTCTGTGGGTTTTAGCTCTCTTGCGTGCCCCCCTTTCCCTTTTTTTTTTCTGGTCGTCTTCCTTATTTCCCCTTTTTAAAAACCCCACTATTTTCTTTCTTTTCTACTACAACTGAAAAAATTTTGACACTGTGCGGCTTTTGGTTGTTTTTTGTTGTGGGGGTTTCGCCATCCAGTGGCGGGCGGGATGGCGAAAGTTACGGTGGGTGCCCGGTGTTGTGATGTTCATTTCATCCGTCGGTATTATTACTATTCTTGTACTACTATACTACTACTACTCCACTGCTACTCCCTCCCCCTTTCCTGCTATATATATGGCCCCCGTCCCCCTTGTTATGTGACTTTGTAAATGGTAAGTCGGACCGAAAGCGTCGTAAGCTTCTGTCTTTTATGTGGGGGTTATTTGTGTATCGTTCCGTCCCGGTATTGGCCTTTTTTTATTTAAGGAGTTTAAAAAAAACCTTTGGTAGGGGGGGGCAGAGTATAGGTGGTGTCACTTTGTTAAATGTGGAAGTAGGTGGGCCCAAGAATTGGGCAAGGAAAATTTCCCCAAGTATTAAGATCCCAAAAGTTGCGTGTCTGACGGGTTTGTAGATAAAAATGGTTCAGGAACCGCATTTTGAAAAATTGACCATTGAAACTCTTGGATATTTGTATTGAAGAAACGTTTACCACACAGTGGTTTCTCTCCTCCTGTTTTTCAAGTTTCTCCTTTGTATGGACTTATGAAGCCCTGTGTGCAAAACGTTTCTTAAATAAAGATCCCCAAGAGTTGCACATGTGTTAATTTATCAACTTGTACACATGTATATTTATAAAAAAAAATTTTTTTGTTTTAATATTTTTTGGGGTGTCGGGAAACGGATTAATTGTATTTACATTATTTTTTAATGGGGAAAATTTTTTCCAAATCGTAGATTTCGTTAATAGTGCAATCCGGAACGGTTTTAACTACGAAAAAACAGGGCCACTGTTTTTGTAACTTAATGTCGGAGAGGGGTTGAGTAGTACTTATTTGTGGGAAGTGGGTAGGAGCCCTGGCCCCCCTTTATATTTAATACAGGGTCCCTGTTTTTCGAAATTTAAATCCGTTCCTGGACCCGTTATTAAAAAAAAAATTTACGATTTTACGAATAAAATTTTCCCCCATAAAAATAATGTGCATACAATTAAATTCCGTTCCTGACACCCAAAATCTTTTTTTTTTAACACCCCGGCCGTATCCCCACCGAGGAGGGGGCCAAAGGAAAAAAACAAAATTTTTCTCCTTTTCTTTAGTATATATACAGGAGAAGAGGTTACTACCCCTTTGCCCCCGGCATTTAGTCGCCTCTTAAAACACCATGGTTACGGAGGAGGAATTCTGTTCCTTCCCCAGGAGAAAAGGGAAAAAACAAAATAAAAAATAAAAAAAATAGAAGAAAACCCGAGGGGTGTTATATATTGTTTTGTCATGTATGTGTAGTGTGACCTAAGTGTAAGTAGAAGTAGAAGACGACCTAAAATTTTTCTTTCTTTGTTTCAGGCCGAAAAAAGGAACCCCAGAATCCTCCTTTTTTAAAACAATTACAGGTTTCTTTTAATTTTATTCAGGAGGTTTTACCCCCCCTGGGTTGTGTCTCCCCAAAACTACTAAACCCGGGTTTTTAAAAAAAAAAAATTTTTAAAGTTTAAGGGGGAAAAAAAAAATTCAATGGGAAATGATAATGAAACTTTAAATTTTAATTATTTTATTTTTTTTTTTTTATGGGAATAAGGAAAATATTTTTTTTTTAAATTTTTTTTCCCCCCTTTAAACCTCGGGTACCTTTTGCTTTCGGGGGTTTTGCTTCTTTCTCTGTTTTTTAATGCTTCCCCAATTACTAAAACCCACACTATTTCAGTGACACTACATACGTCTTTCCCACCCGAGCCCAGCACGCTAGCCAATACTGTAAATAAAAGAATTACAGAAATATCTCCCTGGATGAGGACTAAAAATTCACTAAACATTACAAAACCTACTTCATTCTTTTTTGGTAACAGAGCTACAGATGTCCCTCTTAACATAGAAACGGATCACCTATCACAAAAAAACGAGGGGAAAATTTTTAGGAATCCCCCTTGATAATGACTCAAATTTTTTAACAAAACAAAAAATTTCTAAGAAAAATTTTCCCAAATGTAGGATACTATCGAAGATACGGTACTATGTCCCCAGTCACCCCCCTGGCCCTATTCACCTTTATTTACCCCTATACCCCTATGGAATTTGTGCATGGGGTCAAAAACAAGTAAAACCCTCTAACCACTAATTACCCCCAAAAAAAGGCTGCAGTTGAATGATAACAAATTCTCACTATAGGCAACACCTCCCCAATATTCAATACACTAAACCCATTCCCCTACAAAACATTCATTTCTTTTTACTGACCTATTAATCAAGAACATTAATTTTGATATTTAACCCCCCCCCTCAAAATTCCTTGCCCAAACCTCAACAGAACATGACCATCAAAAGGCCCGATCACTCTTTGTTTTCCCCTGTCCATTCACCTCTGCAAAAACCAATGACTTTAAAAAGGGCCCTAAAATCTGGAACTCATTTCCTGTAAATATAAAAGAAACACTAACCCGTTTTTAAAATTTAAGTTTTTCAAAAATCATTACTCACCCCAAAACAATAATACTGAATAAAAATGAAACCTTATAAATTTTATATCTTAAAAGTTTTCACAAATTTTATCAATAAATGTTAAAACCCAAAAAAACCCAAACTAACTTTAAATTTTTTTTTAAATACTATCAACAGAAAAACTTCATTCTATGAATGTACAACAATGCTACAAACCTTTGCTGTCTTTTGTAATACTCACTTGTGCTTTTAGTAATCTGTTTTCATTTTAAATTTTATCACCGAGTCATCATTTTTGTTATCTTAAATTAATTTTAAGCCAGCCCGTATGCTATGATGTATAAGGGTTTGGCATACTGCTTTTTCTGTATTTTTTGTACCTCTGATGTGTCAAAAAATTTTTTAAAAAATAAAAATAAAATAAAATAAAATGCCATAGGACCACCTTTAGAGTCACTGGGTCCTGTCTCACAAAATAATTGGAAGGTTGTTTTGGCATTCTTTTAACACTTCCCTAAAATTTAAAGAAGGTCCTCTTTGACATTTTTTCCAAAAGAGGCCTGTTTGTCACAATTGAAATTGTTCAGGGTTTTTTTGTCCTTCACTGTTTTTGTACTCCTGGAATTAACAATAATTTTTTTAGCCCCTTGTGGTCCCAACTGGCAGCCCCCCACCACCCACGGTATGAGTGGTTCTTAAATCTCTCAAACCAGCCTTTGCTGGGCCCTTAAAATTCCCCATTCACCCCTATTTGCAGGCAATTTTTACCAAATCTTCAGCAAAATGCCAGCCTTTTCACAAAAAAAAGAAATCTAAGAGTATTTCCCGCTAATTGTTTTCATTTATCCACACCAATAATAACTTCTCAACCCTTTTCCGGGGACTGGTGATTCTTTTTGTGCATGTTATCCCTTTGCAACAACAGTATCCTTTATTTCATTTTTCTTGGCACATGGAACATAAGGGTTTTGTAGGGTTTTTTTTTAAAATCCTTGACAGTTGGGGGCCCCATTGTCCCTTTCATATTGTTCAATGGTGGTTTTTTTAAATCAATCGTTTTTCTCACCTTCTTTACCACAGGCTTGGGACTAGGAGTTTTTTTGGAGCCCGGTAGTTTTTTTTAGTACTTGCAAGCACTAAAAAAAATGGAAAATTAGAAAAATTTTTGCTGGGGCCGCGAGGGGGCCCTTTGCTCACTGGGAAACAATGCCAGAGGCCACGCCATGGTACGCTCCCCGACGAACTACGTTCGTGATAAAGAAAAGGAGTCCTGTTTATTGAAAATTCCCCATGAAATTTGGGGAATTTACGTTGCCTGAACTACGAAAAAACGGGGGACCCTGATAGATATTTAAAAATCCCAGAGGTTAAAAAAAACACATACGTCATCAAATTTACTTAAAATATGTGCGTCTAAACCCCTTTTGGGGGTTTCGGAGTATAGTACGTCTTACGACCCCGGGTTTTTTTACATATAGTACGCCCAAATTCTGGCCCTAAATCTAGTGAAGAAAGGGGGAGGCCTACATATGTAAGAATGGTCTGTGTGGTCAGTTTTTGCGTTATAAAAAAATACTGCAGCAACGTACGTAATGGAAAAAAAAACTTTGACCGTGTTTTTTTTGGTTTTAAAAAAGCGCGTTGCAGATTTTATTTGGTATTTATTGTTGTATTCTAGTTTTCTTGGTCTCATTTTATACAATGGAAGACATTTTACAGAAAATTTGGCATTTTGATGATTTTACAAAATAGCGAAAAGTTCGACTTTTACCAAAGTTTAAAGTAAAAAATATGCCAAGGTTCAATACACATCAAGGAGCCTAAAATTTTTAAAGTGCGCTGATATATTTATACAATTTCTACCCAAAGCAGCAGTCTGCATAACATAAATCTTTTTTTTTTTTTTTTGTAAGAATAAAAATTTGAAGGGAAAACCAAGAAATATAAGAGGGGCCTGGGGATGTGACAACGAAGAGAACTGTTATTTTAGTACAGGAATGTCTTTCTTTTTTATTCTGGACCCATTTGGAAATTGGGTTTTTGAAAATTTGTGTGAAATTGGCCCCCAAAATTTCTAAATTTGACCACTTTATTGGTAAATTAAATCGGAAAAAAAGGGGGGTTTCTTGACTATTTGATAAAAAAATGGGAGTTTTAGCAAAATAGTTATGTTTTTGTAAATAGTGCACTGGAATTTGGGGGAAAAGTAGGGCTCAAAGGGGCAAAAATTGCCAATGCCTAAACAGCGTCGAGACACAAATTTTTGAGAGCATAATTCTGTAAGTTTCCATCGATTTCATACTTTTTGGGGTCATTTTGATTGGGAAAAATTCTCTATTTTCATAAGAAAAATAATTTTTTTTTTTTTTTTAAAATTTTGGGCCCACCCTGAGAAAAGTCTTGAGAGGGCCTGTCGATCCCCCAAGGGTTAATTAGGAAGAGAGGTGAAAATATTTTTTTGTGGAAATTAGTGTAGGTATGGTAGGGTAGCCCCCCTGGCTACACCCACCGGGTACCTACACTGTGGCCCCCCGCATATTATAGCATCGACATAACATGTTCACTGAATTTAAAATTTCTTCTAAAATACCTTTTGATGCCCTCAAAAGCGAAGGGGAGGTAAAGAATAATTCATGCTGAAAATTGTAACAAAATCGGGTGGGGAGTGGTGGGCAAACGCAGATTTATACACATTTTCTCTTTGGTGAGTAGAAAGCGTAATGTTTCCCTCCGGGGGGGCTACCCCAGGGGCCACAAGTATTATTATGGCACATATAAAATTGAATAAAAGCCAGACAAAAAGTTTACACTAATTAATTAATTGCAATAGAAAAGGCATTAAAAAAAACTAAAAGGTAGATACACAAGATAACCCATTACTTGCCCCCAAAATATTAATATTAATTGTGAGAGGTAGGGCAGGGTGTTTATTTAATAAAATCAAAAGGTCCCTATCCTTAAAATTTGGGACTTAAAGCAAAAGGCTTACGACTCCTCTTTTTATCACAGCTAAAAACCCAGAGCCACGTCAATAAGCAACAAATTAAATAAGAGTAAAAAGAGAGAGAGAAGAGATACAGAGTTCAGACAAAGTAAGAATACAAACTGAACAGGTAGTGACGATATTGGTCAGGCAAAAAAATGCGTACTAAAATGTGTCACTTTTAGTTCATTTACGTAATTTGTAAGAAAATAACAAAAACCCCAATTTCCCTGTGGAACGTTCAAATAACCGCCATAAAAAGAGAAGCTTCGACGACATCGTCGTAAGTTCTCTCTTTTATGTGGGGTTATTTGTGTAACATTTGTAAAAGGGTTTTTAAAAATTACCTCAATATTTTTTATTATAAAATAATTCCCCACAATACAAATACTCTTACATTGTGTACAAGTTTTACAAGTTATTACAGAAAAACAACAGCAACACCCATTTTTAGAGTGAATGAAATATTATTATTTTCTTTTCTTTTAAACCCGGGTATCCCCCAGGTGGGGTGGGGCCCAAAAAAAAAAACAAAAGTTTCTCCCTTTTTCATTTATAATATATACAGGAGAAGGGTTACTCTCCTTGTCCCGGCATTATTATTTTTTATTATTATTATAAATTTTATTATTATTATTTTTATTTTATTATTTTTGTTTTTGTTATTTATTATTATCATAAAAAACACTAAAACCCACAAGGGTTTTTAATTTCTATATATAGAGTGAAGGCATCAAAAAAAAATATTTTTCTACAGTTATCCCCCAGTTTGACTAGAGAAAAAGTTAAATTTCTTCCGACACTACCTACACAGCAGCTTTGAAAACAAATCTCATATTTATGTCAATTTTATTCTGTGAGTGTATGTATCGTGTTTATTGCTATGTAACGGGTTTTATATATAATTTGAGGAAAATATCATAGATGGTTTAAATTTGAAAATTGCTTATATTAATGTAAATAAGACATTTAGTGTGCCCAAGAGTGATTTTATTACGTAGTATTGGCCTCATGAGTAGAGAGACTCTTAGCACTTTTCATGGGTACCTGCACACCAGCACAGTGTGTAAGTATATTTGAATACAGGTACACGTAAGTATAATTATCAGAGTACATATAAAATACGCAGTAACTTTAACCCTTAAACGGTCCAAACAAATCGACGTTCAAATTCGTAGTGCTACAAAAGTAGATCTACTTTTTTTAACATATTTTCAAATGTAACAAAAAAAATGTAGATAAAAGGTTTTTTTTACACATTTTCAAATGTAAAACAAAAAAGAAGATCTACATTTTTTTACATACTTTCAGATGTTGAAAAAACGTATATATATGTTTGGACCATTTAAGGGTTAAAACACTTGAAATTTTGGAAAGTTTCCTGACTTAATAGATGTGGTCACGTAGAATGTAAACAAACCGGGTAGGTCACCGCGTATTTGAAAGACCGCTTGCCGTATAGCAAATTTTGGTTGTAATTTTACATCGCCGCATTAGCGGAACGCCATAAAGCGAAACTCTGTAAGGCGGGGCCCTACTGTATTTGAGTACTATTTCAGTACCTAATATTAGTGTCAGAACATAGATTGGCTTTGAAATCACAAGAACTATTATAAATTGTAATTATCAGAACATACAAAATATATAAATTAAAATAAAAACAAGAAAAAAAGGTATATCGGCAACACTTCTGCAAGCGGCAGGACTTAATGTTGCTGTCAGGTGAGCATCCAACAACAACTTCACGGTCTTATATCTCAGTAAGTACTAGTTCTGAAATTTTTTTTTTTTTGGTCTTATAACACAGAAAATTGCCCTCTTTAACCCTTTCAGGGTCTGTGCCGTTGTTCTACGGCTTTGAGTTGAGGGTCCAAACCGTAGTTCTACGCCATGAGTTCAACTCACTCAGATAAGCTCAGAGTGGTAAATTTGGGCCTAGATATGAGAGAATACATCTATGTGGTATGTGTGCACCACATAAAACAAATCCTGCAGCACACAGTGCATAATGAGAAAAAACTGAGACTAATTTTTGATTAAAACAGCGACTTTGCAGTGTTTTTTTCATGTGTTTGTTATAGTTATATTTGCAATTTCTTTCTCTCATTTGATAGAATTGAAGATATATTACAGAAATAGAGATGATTTTTATTATTTTTATTAACGGAAATGGCTTGAAACCGAGCTCAAAATAGCGGAAATGTTAAATGTTTGCCGATTTTCAAGAGTAAACAAATGATCTCACACGTTTAATACACGCTAGCTGCTGGGTCTAATATACATTCACAAATGTGGTGATATTATTTATACAATTATTACAATATTGCATAACAGTAAGTCTTCTATTTTTTGGTGTGAATAAAAATTTATTATGTGAATAAAAAATCAAAATGGAATTCACTTGTAAAACCTGAAAATGTAACTAATGAGCAGAAGAAATGTTAGTTTAGTGTCAGGAATGCCTGCATTGTTTATTCTGGACCCTATTTTTAAATTGGAATATTTTGAACTTTGCATTAAATTGGCCAAATTACCAATTTCTGATCACTTTATTTGTAGTTGAAACAGCTGACTGGGTGATTTCTTGTGCTCATTCGATAGAATAGAAACAAAACTAGCGAATTAGCTAGGAATCTGGTGGACTGGAAAAATGTAATTGGCCTTAAAAAGGGAGTATAAATCAGGCAAAACCACCGATGCGTAAAATCGCTGACACATTAAAATCACGAGAGCATAATTTCGTCAATTTTCCATCATATATTGTACTTTTTGTTTTATTACCTTCAGAAAAAGATTCTCTACCGTTTCATAAGAAAAAATAACAAAAAAGTTTTTTGAAAATTCTTGGACCCTGGCACCATTTTAAAATTTCCCCTCGGGCCCCCAAAAATTTTAATTTTAAAAAAAAATATTTTTCAAATATTTGGAGCGCGGGCAGTAAAATTAAATCTATTTTTGGGACATTTTAAACCTTTTTCAGGGTTGGTGCTGTACTAGGCGGCTGTGTGCCGGGGTCGGTGCCGTACTAGTACGCATAAATTTAGGGGTTTCCCTTTAAGCAGGAAAAGCTGGTAGGCCTAGATGTGAAAAAAAATGGGTCTGCGGGGTTGGTGGCGTGATAAAAAAAAATTTGGGACCCGTGGCGCATGGGGGAACCCCTTTTTTAAAGACCTTGTTCACCTGCCTGCGTAAGAGACTCACACTCCTCACAAATTTGGGGGACACTTTGTTCCCCCAGGACAGTTCAAATACGAGGGAAAGTTCCAGTAAGATGAGTTTAAAGGGTTTTTGATGGGGTTGTGACCGAAACTAAGCCACAATCCCGGAAATTAGTGAGGAAAATCCAGACAACCCCTCCCCTTCCATTTTTGGGCGGGGCATCTTGTTCACATTCTTTGTCCAGAACCCAAAAAGAGGAAAACCTTTTTTCCCCATGCCCCGGACTCAGTTGAGCATTGAGATAAAAGTATAGTGAATATGAACCACAAGCTTGAAAACATTAAATAGTGATAGTGAAGGGGAAATATTCCCCAGTGAAGCTTCGTATATCGACGGTATATGCCCCTCTTGTAGTGTGCCATATGCATTCCAATTTTAACCCCTTTTCGGGGGCCCTCCCGTAGATCTATGGCTTTATGTTCGGGTCCAAACTGTAGATCTACCCTTGAGATCAGCTCACTTGATAAACTGTAAGGGAAAATTTTTGGGCCTAGATATAGAGAAAATCTGTGTGGTATTGTGCACCAAAAAAAAAAAATCCTGCAGCACATGTGTAAATGAAGAAAAAAACTGAGACCTTTTTTTCGATTAAACCGACTTTGCAGTGTTTTTTCGTATTTTTTTTTATAGTTGTATTTGCGATTTTTTGGGTTTCCCTTTTGATGAATGGAAGAATATTACAGAAATAAGTGATTTTAAATGTTTTTGGCACTGGAAAGGCTTGAAATGAGTTTTAAAAAGTAGGGGAAAAATGTTGAATTTTGCCGATGTTAAAGAGTAAACAAACGCCTCACACTCTAAAACACCAGTGGTGGGTCTAATTACTTCACAAAAGGGTGATGAATTTATACAATTATTAAAAATATTGCTAACAGTAATTTTTCTATTTTTTTTGGGGGGTGAATAAAAATTCCTTATGTAAATAAAAAATCAAAATGAATTTATTTGTAAAGCCTAAAAAAACTAAGAATAGAGGAATGTTTTTTTTAGGCCAGGAAACCAAATTTGTGATCTGGACCTGTATTAAAATTTGGGAAATTTTGAATTTGTTTTAAAATTTGGGCCAAATTCCCAATTTCCCCGATCATTTTTTTGTAGTTGAAACAGTGACTTGGCGATTTCTTGTGCTCGATCGATAGAATAGAAGTAATCTAGTGAAATGCTAAAAATTTTGGTCAAGGAATATGTAAATTTGGCCCAAAAAGGGGGTAAATTCGGCAAAATTGCTGATTCGTAAATCGCGACACACAAAAATTCGCGAGAGCATAATTTCGTCAATTTTCCCTCAAATTTCCTTTTTTGTTTTAACCCTTTAGAAAAAGATTTTTTACCTTTCATAAAAAAAAATAACAATTTTTTTTTTTTTGAAAAATTTTAGACACTGGGCACCACTTCAGATTTTTTGGCCTTTGGGCCCCGAAGGTTAAAGGGTACATCTCGGGGTTTCATCCCCCTGGCTGTAAACAGAACAGATAGTGAAAATGAAGATGTAGTGTTGCAAATGGGATGGAAAATGGGCTGGGGGGGTAGTGGTGGTGCCGCTGTGAGGCCCAGCATGGGGCCCTGCTGCCCCCCCACCCCTGCCTCATGATCTACAACAAAAGGGCCCCCCATCCCCCACCCACCCCCCCAACCAGCCCCAACCCAGGCCTCCCCCCATCCCCAAAAAAAAACTCCCCCAAATCCGTCCCCGCGACCGCCCCGGGATGGGAGGAAAAACTCCCAATTTTTCCCCAAATCCCCCTCGTTTGGAAAACCCCGTGGAAATGGCCATGTTTTGGGGAAAATGCACGCGAAAATTTGGTTTTTCTTTTAGCCCCTATGGAAAAAAATAGGGGAAACCAACAATACACAGTACACCACAAACACAAATATTTCAAAAACACACACACCGTGGGGGAGAAAACTGGGGAATTTTTTCCTTTTCCCCCAATAATGCATGAATGTGTTTAAACTGGGGAAACAATGGGCAAAAACGTGTTGGAATCTTTCAGTGGGAATATTTCAGGAACATCTTCAGTTACATGCTTTAAAATTCCCAAAAAACCCCTGAAGAAATGGGGAGTTATTTTTTGAATTGTTATGATTGAAGCAGAAATTTAAAATGTTTTTTTAACCCCTTTTGGAATTGTTTTTATGATCTTTGATTCTTTTAAAAAGCTTTTATTCAAACAAAACATACAAAAAGAGGAAAAAATTGGATGTTGTTTTGTTTGGGTTTTTGTTTTTCAGGGTTGGTATTGGATATTTTTTTGTCAGGAAAAATCATTGCAAGTACCAGGAAGTTATGGGTATTCGGTGATGTTTTTGAAACAATAATGGAAAACCTATCTTGGTAAGGGACATATATTGTAGCTATAAATGGTACCCCAAGCCCCTTTCTCAGTGATTTCTTGCTTGCGAAATGAGGATTTTTGTGGCACAGTGCTGCAAATGTAAAAGTGCCCAGGGTCGACTCTGGCACTCGTGGAGTGAGATGCAGGCGTTTTCTGCTAAAGAAACATGGCATTTGGTGGATGACAAAAGAGATGTCACACTGTTGCTAGTTCACCCTAATGAAAGGCAGACATGGCAGGCAGCTAGGAAAAAGAAAAAAAGGCCCATTCTAAAACCCGCAGCTGTGATTGACTCACCCTCAAAATGCTTTTTTGGGGGGCAAATGTGACATGCAGATTGGGTTTGCTGATTGTGTTAGCAAGAGTTATAAGTGGTACATAAAACTCTTTTTCTGTATTCTGGACATTTCCATGCTCAATGCTTATAATATACATAAGATGTGGACCTGAAACAAACCACCATATGGCGAATTTTGTTTACCTGTCATCAGACAAATAATAATCAAGTACCAAGGAACAGCACCTGCAATAGAAAACCCACGTAATTATCAGCAGCTACCTTCTCATCTGAAGCATGGTGATCACTTCCTAACAAAACTGCCTGCTACTGCTTTCAAGAAAAAGGCTCAGAAGAGGTGTTATGTCTGTGCACATACAAAAAAATGCCCACAACAACGCATAGACACTCGTTTTATGTGTGAGGAGTGTAAAACACCAGTGTGCATGACACCATGTTTCAAAGACTTTCACAGGCTGCAGAACTTCTAGAAACATGTCCTGTGGCTGTATATGTATATATAAAATATAGAAAAATAGTAATAAACAAAATATTGTATTGTTCGTTTGTGTAAATATCTTTTGTAAACAAAATAGTGATATCAGTGTTTATGCAGTTATTGTTTAGTATAAAAAAAGAAATAACTTACAAAATAGTGCTCATATTGGTCTCACAGGCCATAAAAGTTATTTGGAAACAAAAAATTAAAAAATAATAGAAAATAGCACCTAAAAAATAAAATAAACTAATGCCGGGTGACCGGCAGTAGGCGGTGTTACTGTATGCCGGTCATTTTCTGTCAACTTCATGCTTCCATATCTCAGTAAATATTGGTGGTAAAAATTTTTTGTTTAGCCTATAAAATTCAGAAAGAAAAGCACTATCTTTTCATAAGAAAAAAATCTTTTTTTTTTTTTTTTTTTTTTTTTGAATTTTTACCGACCCTGAAAGGGTTAACCCTTTGAGGGTTTTCGTCGTACTAGTACGTCTTACGCGTAGGGGTTTTTGACGTACTAGTACTCATAAATTCTAGCGGCCTCAAATCTAGTGGGAGAAAGCTGGTAGGCCTTCATATGAAAGAATGGGTCTATGTGGTCAGTGTGCACAGTCTAAAAAAAATCCTGCAGCACACAGTGCATAATGAGAAAAAAAAAACTTTGACCATTTTTTTTTAATAAATCAGCGACTTTGCAGTGTATTTTCGTATGGTATTTATTGTTGTATTCTAGTTTTCTTGGTCTCATTTTATAGAATGGAAGACATATTACAGAAATAGAGATGATTTTGACTGGTTTTTTACAAAGAAAGGTGCCTTGAAATTGAGCTCAAAGTAGCAGAAATGTTCGATTTTTACCAAACTTCAAAAGTAAACAAATCGTGCCAAGCGTGCAATACACGTCAACTGGTGAGTCTAATATTCTTTCACAAGTGCACCAATAATATTTATACCATTTTTTACACTAATGCAGTAGTCTGCATAACAGTAAATCTTATATTTTTTTGTGAAAATAAAAATTCAAAGTGGAAAGCAAAAGAATATAAGAGGGGCCTTGAGACGTGAATAATGACTAGAGGAAATGTCATTTTAGTGCCAGGAATGTCTTTCTTTTTTATTCTGGACCCTATTCGGAAATTGGCATCTTTTGAAATTTGTGTGAAATTGGCAAAATTGCTAAATTCTGACCACTGTACTGGATAGTTGAATTTCATAAATGAGTGGTTTCTTGCACCCATTCGATAGAAAAAATGGAGTTCTAGCGAAATATTCATGTTTTTTGTCGACTAGTACAGTGTAATTGGCCGAAAATGGGGCTCAAAGTGGGCAAAATCGCCGATGCGTAAACATCGCCGAGACCGCTAACTTTGCGAGAGCATAATTCCGTAAGTTTTCTATCAAATTTCAAACTTTTGGTGTCTTTATGATCGGGAAAAGATTCTCTATCTTTTCATAAGAAAAAATAATTTTTTTTTTTTTTTAAATTTGGCCGACCCTGAGAACGAGTTTCGGAGAGGGCCTGTCGACCCTCAAAGGGTTAACATGGTAGTGACGTTCCTGAAAATGCTGTGTTGGGTAAAATTGTGTTAGATGAACTGAATAACTTATGGGAAAAATAGGGTTACAATCCTGGGAGCCCCCTAGAAGCTAAACAACTTTTTTTTAGACAAACAGATCGTACAAAAATAAAAGTGAATATGTAATTGTTGTTCATTATTGTGATGTATTATGTTGTTTTTACTGCTTAAGATTACAAATGCAAAAGAAATTATAGTATTTCTTACCTTAAATTGTGGGTGCTGGTGTTTGTGGATGATTTTGTAGAGTGGAGAGTTATGCCTGCTGGGCTGAGGTGGATGGTAGAGGTTCTGGTACTGAAGTCGATGATTGTACTGGAGCATGCATAAATTCTGTAATGATTTTCTGTTCTATTTTATCCTATGGTACATTATACAATTGAGGGTAAGACATCAGCTGCTCTAGACACTGTTTCAGGGTCCTCTTCAGTGAAAAAGTCTAACTTTAAGTCATTCAGTAAGTCAGTCAAATCAGTAAGTCATGTCAGTAAGTCATTCAGTCATGTCAGTAAGTCATTCAGTCAGTAAGTTATTCAGTCAAGTCAGTAAGTCTTCAGTCAAGTCAGTAAGTCAGTCAAGTCTTTCAGTAAGTCAGTCAAATCATTCAGTTAGTCAAGTCAGCCATTCAGTCAAGTAAGTCAGTAAAGTCAGTCAGTCATTCAAATCAGTAAGTCTTCAGTCAAGTTAGTAAATCAATCAAGTCATTAAGTCAGTCAAGTCATTCATTCAGTCAAGTAAGTCAGTCAGTCAAGTCAGTAAATTATTCAATCAAGTCAGTAAGTCATTCAGTCAAATCAGTAAGTCTTTAGTCAAGTCATTCAGTAAGTTAGTGAAGTGAGTGAGTCAGTCAAGTCAGTAACTCATTCAGTCAAGTCAGTAAGTCAGTCAAGCAAGTCAGTCAGTCAGTCAAGTCAGTAAGTCAGTCAAGTCATTCAGTAAATCTGTCAAGCTCATATATTTGCCTCGTTCCTTTTAATTGTACAACTGATGCTTTATTAAGGCAGCAGGCAATCACTTTATCCGCGACACATGAGCCACTCTTAAGCTCATCTAATATCTTGATTTTCTTCATAATTCCTAGACTTGTCATTATCAGCAACACTTGTATGCATACTGGGTGCCATGATTGCTTGACAGATTTAACAAATGGCAATGAAAATATGTACAATGTATGTAAATAAACACAGCGAACTTCCTGAGTATTGTCGTCGTACACGCGTATGAACCCAACTGAAGGCTGGCAGGGTGGCTGAGGGTGGTGGGGGGATGGCGGTGTTGAGACCTTGTGGTGTAACCCACCGCGGGCGACCGCTCATTCAAAAATTTTTCCCCTTGCGCAACAGTGTTAACTTTATTTTATGTGTTACGTAAAATTGTGCCGCAATTCTTCAGTCGTGCTAGACCCGAATCGTGCTAAATCACGGTCTACTGTAATTTATTTTTTTCTGGAATTTTGCTAGTATGTATCTTCCTGCGTAAAAGCTGAGAGGAAATAGTAGTTAAAAAATTCACACTTTTCCTTATCACTGTCAGTGATCTGACCTGAGTTACTAATCTTACTTTTATATACCTGAAAGAAACCTTTTCAGTTAGTCTTCGAATCCCTTGCCACTTTAGCCTCATAATCTCTTTTAGCTTTTCTTATTCCCTTTTTTATTTCTCTCTTTAATTGAATTCACCTACCATCCTACTTATAACCAAGCTTTGTTCCAACCAACTGGTCATAAGTCAAAATGGATGTAAGTCGAGCCTTAGAAAATTGACAATAGGGATACTTCAAAAATTAAATCCTAATGTTTGTTGTGGAAATTCAATCCATTCATTATTACTGATTGGTTTTCACAAAATAGGTGAATAACTTACTTCCGAGATAATAGCCAAAAGCATGCACACACCCAAGTACTCAGGAAATATTTTTTTTCCCTAAAAAAAAACTTTTTTTTCAGTGTTTTCGTAAGCTATGAGTGTCTGTTACAGTTTACCCTCATGCTAGATCCATTTTCTCACATAAGAGTGATGAAAGAAGAAATAATATGCCTTATGGTCTGTGGTGTCTACAAAGTCCCTATCTGCACAGCAGGCCTTCATATTATACAGTGGAACCTCAAAAATCAAACATATCACATATTGAACGTTTCGAAAATACACTAAGACCATTTTTCGGACAAACTGTGTCCCTATTATCAAACGCACCCCTATTTTCGGACCGCCGGGTATGGGACCTGTCCGCTGGCTTGCTCTGTCCGCGTCCCCGCACAGGCGCCGTGAGCAGTCTAGCTTTGTTTATGCTTGAGTGAACACTAACCTGCGATCTCATTCACACATTTTACGATTATTTAATTGTGTTTAGTGCTTGTGGGGCTGTGAAATAGTTCCCAGGGCCCAAAGAAAACTTTCAGCGGACCCTGGGAAAAAAAAAAAATTTGGAAACCCCATAATGTGAAGAAAAAAATAATAAGAAAAGATTGGAGTGAGACTTGTCGAGCTTTGCCGGGTTTCAGGGACTGGGACATTTATTTTGTGAGACAGAAACAGATGACGTGGACAGTTATTTTGTGAGACAGAAACAACAATGTGGACATTTTATTTTATAAACAAAACAGAACAGACGACTGGGATTATTTTGTGAGACAGAAACAGACAACTGTGGAGTTTTTTTTGTAAGACAGAAACAGACGACTGGGGAAATATTATTTGTGAGACAGAAACGAGGACTGAGACAGTTATTTTGTGAGACTGGGGCCCAATGACTCTAAAGCGGGTCCTAGTGGCTTACAATCAGAGAAGGGAAGAAACCCCCAGAAAGGGTTTTTGATCCCGGAAGCCCTCATGGGGGGGGTTTTCCCCTTCCAAACAATAACCCCAACCCCCTCTCCTCCCCCCTACTTCCAGATGCATCACCAATCTTCAATAAAGGTAATAAAAATGTTTACTTTATATTACTATACATAATTAAAGACTATGCTTTGTTGTGTTATGTAAAACTGAAATTTAATCTCAAAAAAAAATTTATTTTTTTTTGTGAATTTTTTGGGGTTTCTGGAAGGATTAATTGTATTTCCTTTAAATTCTTATGGGAAATATTGCTTCAAATTTTCAGACTTTTCGAATTTAGAACAGCTCCGGAACGGATTAAGTTTGAAATTTGGGGTTTCCCACTGTCTGAAAAATTTTTATTCTTGCTGTTGATATTTCCCTTATTCAAATAGTAAATTGTATGGGTAAATAAGCCTTTTTTTTGAATTAGTGAAAAAAATAAAACTTTTTTGTCGGCTGCCTATTTTGTTTGTGTCACACTTCTTCCCAGAATTTCCCTTTGGGTTTTCTCCGACCTTTATTAGCACGATATCGATGTTACTTTTTACAAAATATTTTACTATTTTATATCGCATCACATATTGAACTTTTTTATTTTAATATTTTTGTATTTCATTTTTTCTTTTTTTTATATGTTTATGCTTTTTATCTCTAAGGTTTTAGGAGAAATATGTGCATAGGGCCGAAGTTTTCACTGCTGTTTTCAGGCCCCTTCCTCTTCTCCTCTCCTCTTCTGCTCCCCTGTCCGTTAGTACAATTAATACAGTGGACCCTCCCAACGCATTAATCCGTTCCAGAGAGCTAGCCGTTAGTCGAATTAATTTTACCCCTAAGAAATAATGGAAATAGAATTAATCCGTTCCAACACCCATAAGTATTAACCCCTTTTTGTCTGTTTCGGTCATATACATACGTTTTACGAGCCCCTTTTTTTGACAATAACAGGGGCCCCTCACCAACATAAAATCCGTTCCTGAGCTCATCGTTAGTCAAAATTTTCGTTAGTCGAGTTAAATTTTCCCATAAAAAATAATGGAAATCAAATAATCCGTTCCTGACCCCCCAAGTATTGAAAAAAAAAAAATTTTCCACATAAATATTAATTTAATACACACAAACTGAAGGAAAATGCACAGTTACTGACACTTACCTTTTTTGAAGATCTTATGATTGTGGGATAGGGAGGGGGGGGTGGGGGATGGTGTTTTTTGGTTAGAAGCGGAATCCCTTCCCTAGGACTTTGGTGTCATCCTTTTCCGGGGGTTTCTTCTCTTCTTCTTTAATGCCCTGGGCCGCTTGAGATCAGGACCCTGTCGCAAAAGATATCTGTCCCTGAGGCCCGACCTCCCATTCCTTTTGACTTCCTAAAAGGGTTTTACAAAATTTTTCAGTGTAAAAAGTCAAGTGGTTGCAAAAGTTGTGAGGGGGATTTTCATCAAAAAAGGGTTTTCACTTTAAGCCACATTGACACATTTCCTTAATCTTTGAAAAAGCAACTTTCAATTTTCTTCCCCTCCCCCGGAGCAGTTTTTCCCCGGTTTGGCCTCTTTTTGTTTAAGAGATCTTGCAGCTCATCATTGGGTTTGTTCTTCTTGTCCCCCTCCAACTCTTCCCCCATCCTCCCCACTAACCTTAAACCCCCAAAGGGCTTCCCCATCCACATTGATTCCCCAACTGGGATAGGGTTCCAGGGTTAGCCTCAAATCCTTCAAAAACCCCTTTTTTCTACACATTTGGCCCTAGTTTTCTCCGCAATTTTAAGGTCCTCTTAGTCACTTTCCCCCCAACCTTTCCTATAATGTTTTTTAGAATTGAGGTCTAAATGTCTCTCCAAAACTCTCTTAGAGTCGTTATTTTTTAGGTCACTACAAAGCACCTTTCAAACTAGCTTTTGTGTAGAGTTTTTTTTTAAGTTTGCAATGACCTGCTGGTCCATGGGCTGCAGGAAAAGGAGTGGGATAAGGAGGGAAAAACTTAACCAAAAAGAAGCTCATGTCCCCAGAAAATCGCTCTGTCACATCTGAAGGTGACCCCGGGGCATTTCAAAAGTACCAGGGGGACTTTAAGGGCCCCAAATTTTTTTCCAGGGGGTATTTTTCCATTGGTGGCAAATGCAGGGGGTAACTAGTCATAAAAAAGTCCCCATGCCCACCCTTTTTGTTTCCTCCCCCCCAAATTAGCCTTTAAACATTGTTTTTCCTGAACCCTTTTGGGAGTTTCAGGTGATACACCAATAAAGGCACTTTGCAAACACCCTGCTTGGCAACCCCTCAAAAAGGGGAAGCCTTCTTTAAGGCTTATGTCCTGGGAGTCCTTTTCCCCTGGGGGAATGTAGGTCCTGTTTTGGGATTTTCTTCCAAAACAGGCCTGTTTTGTCACAATTAAACACTTGTTCAGGTTTCAGTTCTTCACTGTCTATGTACTCCTTGAATTCCTTCACATATTTTTCAGCCGGTGCTATTATTTAATAAATGTATGGAAGAGGGTAAGGTACCTAGGGATTGGCAGAGAGCATGCATAGTTCCTTTGTATAAAGGCAAAGGGGACAAAAGAGAGTGCAAAAATTATAGGGGGATAAGTATAGGTAGTAGGTTGGTAGACAGCAACCACCCAGGGAAGTACTACCGTCCTGCCAGATGACTGTGAAACAAAAACCTGTAACTGTTTTGCATGATGGTAGGATTGCTGGTTTCTTTTTCTGTCTCATAAACACGCTAGATAACAGGGATATCTTGCTACTCCTACTTACACTTTGGTCACACTTCACAGACACGCACATGCATATATATATACATACATCTAGGTTTTTCTCCTTTTTCTAAATAGCTCTTGTTCTTTTTTATTTCTTCTATTGTCCATGGGGAAGTGGAAAAGAATCTTTCCTCCGTAAGCCATGCGTGTCGTATGAGGCGACTAAAATGCCGGGAGCAATGGGCTAGTAACCCTTCTCCTGTATACATTTACTAAAAAAGAGAAGAAGAAAAACTTTATAAAACTGGGATGCTTAAATGTGCTTGGATGTAGTGCGGATGACAAGAAACAGATGATTGCTGATGTTATGAATGAAAAGAAGTTGGATGTCCTGGCTCTAAGCGAAACAAAGCTGAAGGGGGTAGGAGAGTTTCAGTGGGGGGAAATAAATGGGATTAAATCTGGAGTATCTGAGAGAGTTAGAGCAAAGGAAGGGGTAGCAGTAATGTTAAATGATCAGTTATGGAAGGAGAAAAGAGAATATGAATGTGTAAATTCAAGAATTATGTGGATTAAAGTAAAGGTTGGATGCGAGAAGTGGGTCATAATAAGCGTGTATGCACCTGGAGAAGAGAGGAATGCAGAGGAGAGAGAGAGATTTTGGGAGATGTTAAGTGAATGTATAGGAGCCTTTGAACCAAGTGAGAGAGTAATTGTGGTAGGGGACCTGAATGCTAAAGTAGGAGAAACTTTTAGAGAGGGTGTGGTAGGTAAGTTTAGGGTGCCAGGTGTAAATGATAATGGGAGCCCTTTGATTGAACTTTGTATAGAAAGGGGTTTAGTTATAGGTAATACATAATTTAAGATAAAGAGGATAAATAAGTATACACGATATGATGTAGGGCGAAATGACAGTAGTTTGTTGGATTATGTATTGGTAGATAAAAGACTGTTGAGTAGACTTCAGGATGTACATGTTTATAGAGGGGCCACAGATATATCAGATCACTTTCTAGTTGTAGCTACACTGAGAGTAAAAGGTAGATGGGATACAAGGAGAATAGAAGCATCAGGGAAGAGAGAGGTGAAGGTTTATAAACTAAAAGAGGAGGCAGTTAGTGTAAGATATAAGCAGCTATTGGAGGATAGATGGGCTAATGAGAGCATAGGCAATGGGGTCGAAGAGGTATGGGGTAGGTTTAAAAATGTAGTGTTAGAGTGTTCAGCAGAAGTTTGTGGTTACAGGAAAGTGGGTGCAGGAGGGAAGAGGAGCGATTGGTGAATGATGATGTAAAGAGAGTAGTAAGGGAGAAAAAGTTAGCATATGAGAAGTTTTTACAAGTAGAAGTGATGCAAGGAGGGAAGAGTATATGGAGAAAAAGAGAGAGGTTAAGAGAGTGGTGAAGCAATGTAAAAAGAGAGCAAATGAGAGAGTGGGTGAGATGTTATCAACAAATTTTGTTGAAAATAAGAAAAAGTTTTGGAGTGAGATTAACAAGTTAAGAAAGCCTAGAGAACAAATGGATTTGTCAGTTAAAAAATAGGAGAGGAGAGTTATTAAATGGAGAGTTAGAGGTATTGGGAAGATGGAGGGAATATTTTGAGGAATTGTTAAATGTTGATGAAGATAGGGAAGCTGTGATTTCGTGTATAGGGCAAGGAGGAATAACATCTTGTAGGAGTGAGGAAGAGTCAGTTGTGAGTGTGGGGGAAGTTCGTGAGGCAGTAGGTAAAATGAAAGGGGGTAAGGCAGCCGGGATTGATGGGATAAAGATAGAAATGTTAAAAGCAGGTGGGGATATAGTTTTGGAGTGGTTGGTGCAATTATTTAATAAATGTATGGAAGAGGGTAAGGTACCTAGTGATTGGCAGAGAGCATGCATAGTTCCTTTGTATAAAGGCAAAGGGGATAAAAGAGAGTGCAAAAATTATAGGGGGATAAGTCTGTTGAGTGTACCTGGTAAAGTGTATGGTAGAGTTATAATTGAAAGAATTAAGAGTAAGACGGAGAATAAGATAGCAGATGAACAAGGAGGCTTTAGGAAAGGTAGGGGGTGTGTGGACCAGGTGTTTACAGTGAAACATATAAGTGAACAGTATTTAGATAAAGGCTAAAGAGGTCTTTGTGGCATTTATGGATTTGGAAAAGGCGTATGACAGGGTGGATAGGGGGGCAATGTGGCAGATGTTGCAAGTGTATGGTGTAGGAGGTAGGTTACTGAAAGCAGTGAAGAGTTTTTACGAGGATAGTGAGGCTCAAGTTAGAGTATGTAGGAAGAGGGAAATTTTTTCCCAGTAAAAGTAGGCCTTAGACAAGGATGTGTGATGTCACCGTGGTTGTTTAATATATTTATAGATGGGGTTGTAAGAGAAGTAAATGCGAGGGTCTTGGCAAGAGGCGTGGAGTTAAAAGATAAAGAATCACACACAAAGTGGGAGTTGTCACAGCTGCTCTTTGCTGATGACACTGTGCTTTTGGGAGATTCTGAAGAGAAGCTGCAGAGATTGGTGGATGAATTTGGTAGGGTGTGCAAAAGAAGAAAATTAAAGGTGAATACCGGAAAGAGTAAGGTTATGAGGATAACAAAAAGATTAGGTGATGAAAGATTGAATATCAGATTGGAGGGAGAGAGTATGGAGGAGGTGAACGTATTCAGATATTTGGGAGTGGACGTGTCAGCGGATGGGTCTATGAAAGATGAGGTGAATCATAGAATTGATGAGGGAAAAAGAGTGAGTGGTGCACTTAGGAGTCTGTGGAGACAAAGAACTTTGTCCTTAGAGGCAAAGAGGGGAATGTATGAGAGTATAGTTTTACCAACGCTCTTATATGGGTGTGAAGCGTGGTGATGAATGTTGCAGCGAGGAGAAGGCTGGAGGCAGTGGAGATGTCATGTCTGAGGGCAATGTGTGGTGTGAATATAATGCAGAGAATTCGTAGTTTGGAAGTTAGGAGGAGGTGCGGGATTACCAAAACTGTTATCCAGAGGGCTGAGGAAGGGTTGTTGAGGTGGTTCGGACATGTAGAGAGAATGGAGCGAAACAGAATGACTTCAAGAGTGTATCAGTCTGTAGTGGAAGGAAGGCGGGGTAGGGGTCGGCCTAGGAAGGGTTGGAGGGAGGGGGTAAAGGAGGTTTTGTGTGCGAGGGGCTTGGACTTCCAGCAGGCATGCGTGAGCGTGTTTCATAGGAGTGAATGGAGACAAATGGTTTTTAATACTTGACGTGCTGTTGGAGTGTGAGCAAAGTAACATTTATGAAGGGATTCAGGGAAACCGGCAGGCCGGACTTGAGTCCTGGAGATGGGAAGTACAGTGCGTGCACTCTGAAGGAGGGGTGTTAATGTTGCAGTTTAAAAACTGTAGTGTAAAGCACCCTTCTGGCAAGACAGTGATGGAGTGAATGATGGTGAAAGTTTTTCTTTTTCGGGCCACCCTGCCTTGGTGGGAATCGGCCAGTGTGATAATAATAAAATAATATAAGTCTGTTGAGTATACCTGGTAAAGTGTATGGTAGAGTTATTATTGAAAGAATAAAGAGTAAGACAGAGAATAGGATAGCAGATGAAAAAGGAGGCTTTAGGAAAGGTAGGGGGTGTGTGGCCCAGGTGTTTACAGTGAAACATATAAGTGAACAGTATTTAGATAAGGCTAAAGAGGTTTTTGTGGCACTTACAGATTTGGAAAAGGTGTATGACAGGGTGGATAGGGGGGCAATGTGGCAGATGTTGCAAGTGTATGGTGTAGGAGGTAGGTTACTGAAAGCAGTGAAGAGTTTTTACGAGGATAGTGAGGCTCAAGTTACAGTATGTAGGAAAGAGGGAGATTATTTCCCAGTAAAAGTAGGCCTTAGACAAGGATGTGGGATGTCACTATGGTTGTTTAGTATATTTATAGATGGGGTTGTAAGAGAAGTAAATGCGACGGTCTTGGCAAGAGGCGTGGAGTTAAAAGATAAAGAATCACACATAAAGTGGGAGTTGTCACAGTTGCTCTTTGCTGATGATACTGTGCTCTTGGGAGATTCTGAAGAGAAGTTGCAGAGGTTGGTGGATGAATTTGGTAGGGTATGTACAAGAAGAAAATTGAAAGTGAATACAGGAAAGAGTATGGTTATGAGGATAACAAAAAGTTTAGGTGATGAAAAATTGGATATCAGATTGGAGGGAGAGAGTCACGGTATTGTCCCTTTTTTGTTATTTATTGAGGTGACTGTATTCAGATATTTGGGAGTGGACGTGTCAGCGGATGGGTCTATGAAAAATGAGGTGAATCTTAGAATTGATGAGGGGAAAAGGGTGAGTGGTGCACTTAGGAGTCTGTGGAAACAAAGAACTTTGTCCTTGGAAGCAAAGAGGGGAATGTATGAGAGTATAGTTTTACCAACACTCCTGTATGGGTGTGAAGCATGGGTGATGAATGTTGCAGTGAGGAGAAGGTTGGAGGCAGTGGAGATGTCATGTCTGAGGGCAATGTGTGGTGTGAATATAATGCAGAGAATTCGTAGTTTGGAAGTTAGGAGGAGGTGCGGGATTTCCAAAACTGTTGTCCAGAGGGCTGAGGGAGGGTTGTTGAGGTGGTTCGGACATGTAGAGAGAATGGAGCGAAACAGAATGACTTCAAGAGTATATCAGTCTGTAGTGGAAGGAAGGTGGGGTAGGGGTCGGCCTAGGAAAGGTTGGAGGGAGGGGGTAAAGGAGGTTTTGTGTGCGAGGGGCTTGGACTTCCAGCGGACATGCGTGAGCGTGTTTGATAGGAGTGAATGGAGACAAATGGTTTTTAATACTTGACGTGCTGTTGGAGTGTGAGCAAAGTAACATTTATGAAGGGATTCAGGGAAACCGGCAGGCCGGACTTGAGTCCTGGAGATGGGAAGTACAGTGCCTGCACTCTGAAGGAGGGGTGTTAATGTTGCAGTTTAAAAACTGTAGTGTAAAGCACCCTTCTGATGGTGAAAGTTTTTCTTTTTCGGGCCACCCTGCCTTGGTGGGAATCGGCCAGTGTGTTAATAAATAAACAAAATAATTTTTCAGCCGCTTTTTGGTCCGAACTGGCAGCCTCACCATGCCTTATCACACTATGTATGCCACTACGATACTTAAATCTCTCAAACCAACCTTTGCTGGCCTTAACCCCTTTAGGGTCCAAGGCCAAAATCTGAAGTGGTGCTCCAGTGTCCAAGAAATTTTGAAAAAAAAAAAAAAAAATTCTTACAGAATTAAAGAGTATATCTTTGTATATCTGATCAGTACTTACCGAGGTACAGCGGCGGGAAGTTGACTCAAAGCGACCGGGTGGTGGCAACATCAGTGACTTCCGCAAAATCCCATTTTTTTATTTTGTTTTTTATAATTTTTTTCTTTTCTTTTCTAATTTTTTTCTTTTTCTAATAACATTTGTGGCCTGCGAGACCAGTATAATGTATATTGTATAAGTGTACACTCATTGTATTCAACACAATAACTGCACTAATTTGTTTATCATTATATTGCTTACAAAACTTGTTTACAAGTTTATTGTAAACAAAATGATGAAAATATTAGTGCGGCTATTGTGTTGAATACAACGGTACCATATAGTACCATATGGTACAATGGTGCCATAGGGTGCAATTGTACCATATGGTACAATGGCACCATATGATGCAATGGTACCATATGGTACCATATGGTACAATGGCACATGATACAATGGTACCATATGATACAGTGGTACCGTATGGTACAATGGCACCATTTGGTACAATGGTACCATATGATACAATAGTACCATATGGTGCAGTGGTACCTTATGGTACCATATACCTTGTGGTACTGTTGTATTTAACAAAAATATGCAAAAATGTTGTATATTAGTAATGTTCTATTATATATTTACAAGTGTACAGGAACTTGACGTGTTCCTTGAGGTGGATGACAAAGCACTTTGTCTGGGAAACTGCGGAGTCAGTAGCTAGCTTGTGTCGCCACTCACTCAGTCTTGGCTGGTGTCTCATGCCACCAACACCTGTTGACCATATGGTACACTGTAACATATGTTACAGGGTACCATATGGTACATTGTACTATATGGTATAGGGTACCATGCAGTACAGGATAACATATGGTGCAGGGTACTGTATGGTACAGGGTATCATATGGCACAGGGTACCATATGGTACAGGGTACCATATGGTACAGGGTACCATACAGTACAGGACACCATATGGTACAGATACAGGGATAACTATGGAAATAAGTCACCTTGACTTTTTTGGGTTATCCTAGGATTTTATACGTATGCTGCTATGTATGATAATCTATGTAATTGTATTTCTGTACACCTGAATAAACTTACTCAAGTGCATGTGGCATCATAAGTAAGTTTATTTAGTTATACACAAATAAAGTTACATAGAATATCATACTTAGCAGCATATGTTTGGAGAACCTAGGATAACCCAAAAAAAGTCAGACAGACTTATTTCCATTAGGGTCCCTGTACCCTGTACCATATGGTATAATGTACTATACAGTACAATGTACTATATGGTACATTGTACCATATGGTACCATTGTGCCATTTGATACCATTGTGCCATGTGATACCATTGTATGATATGGCACCATTGTACCATATGGTACCATTGTACCATATGGCACAATGGTACCATATGGTTCAAAACCATAGAATTCACCCTTCAGCTCCCTTCCATCAGTTTTAAACTGTAATTTTTTAAGGGGGAAGTCAAATTCGCCGGAAGTGAGGGGGGAAAAATGAGAGCCCCCCTTCCCCGGGCACAAGAACAAAGCTACTTTTTGGCGTTCCCACAATCCATGGGGGTCCAGATTTTTTCTATGGGTCACACGACCCCCCCAGACCCCTTTCCTCAGATGTAGGCCTACACCTTCTCGCGCAAATTTGACGCCGCTAAATTTTGGCATAGATCTAGGGTTTGGGACCCGAACATAAAGCCATGGATCTACGGGCCCGACCCGAAAGGTTAAATTCACTCACACACCACTAGTTGCAGGCATTTTTCAATTTAAAAAAATCGTCATGCACTTCCTAGCCTTTCACATAAACGCTTGAGAGATGGTATCTCCGCTATCTGTTTTTCATTTATCCACACCATAACTTCTCTCAACATCCTATCACTTACATCCTGTTTCGAAAACTAGTTGCACCTTTTGCAAAAACACTTCCTTGTTTATTTTTTTTTGTTGACCAAGATAGTAGCGTTGTTGATTGAGGTTTTGGGTAAAAACCCGGGGCCAGCTCCGAACACGCACACCACTTTCTACTTACAATTACTCTTTCTTCTTTTTCCAAAAATGTTCACTCTTTTTCCCAAGGGGTTGGCACTAAAAAGCTTTCTTGGGGCCCAGGGTGACTTTTTTGCATTTTCAAGCACTAAAAACACTGTGATAATTAAATGTACGAAAGGCTTAAAAACCACACTGACGGGGTGAAACATAGCATCTGCGGGGCACTGAGGCCACACAGGGGACGCGCCCGAGAATCACGAAGGAAATTTTTTTTATCGGAGGCGGGGCAAAATTTTTGCATTAAAATGCTTCGTAGGGCGCATTTAACGTAACACAAGCTTTCGTAGGCAGGTCCACTGAAGGTGTTTTTGATTTGTTTTTACTATAAAAAGAACCTTTGATATGGGGTCAAAGTAGGGGAAATGTTTGATTTTTGCTGATGTTCAAAATAAATAAATGATGTCATTTTCCAATAAATGTCCAACTAGCCTTTCTAAATGCATCATGAAGGCTTGACAATATTTATACAATTATTACGTTTTGCAGTAGTTTGCATAACAAAAATTTTCTATTTTTTTTTGAAAAAAAATTAAAAATAGAAAGCAAGAGAAATTTCAGGGGGGTCGGGAAATGTGCTGATGAACAAAGAAAATGTTATTTTACAGCCAGGAATGGCTGCATTGCCATTTTACCCCTATTTTGAAATTGTCATATTTTCTAATATTCGTAAATTGGCCAAACTGCAAATTTCTGACCACTTTATTGGGGTAGTTGAAATGGGTAAATGTCATTTCTTTGTATTTAATCGATGAAAAAATGGAGTTCTCAAAAATAGTTTTGGGTTTGTTCGCGGAACGGAATTAGCCGAAAATGGGACCAAAGTGGCAAAAACGCTGATTCGTAAATATTGCCGGGGTCGCTGATTTTGCAGAGCGAATTTCTCAGTTTTCCTTCAATTTCGTTTTTTTGATGTCTTACAATCAAAAAGATTCTCTATTTTTTCATAAGATTTTTTTTTTTTTTTTTTTCAAAAATTTTGCGACCCCCAGGAGACTCCCGGGTTTTGGGTTGTACAGTAAAGGGGGTTAAACAAAATTTTTTTTTTTTTACTTGAAAAACATTTCCCTACACAAAAACAAATTGGACTTGCAAAAAAAACCAAAAATTAACTGCCACTTACCTTTTATTGGGATTGTTGTTGAGTGATGAACGGAGGGGGAAAGAAAGCGGGGTTTTTTATTGTTTGGAAGGGGAATCCCCCCATAAAGACTTGATGACTAAGTTCTTTGGTGGGGTTCCCCTCCCTTCTTGGGTTTTTAAAAACCCTTTTCAGGTCCCCCGAGATCAGGGCTGGCGGTGAGTGTCCAAACCCGAGATCACGAAAAATTCAAAGCGCCGTCAAATTTAGCGCGAAAGCGCTCAAGGCCTACATGAGAAAGGGTCGCACCGGGGGGTGTGCCCATAAACAAAAAATCTAGGCGCCTGCATACTTTGGGGAACCCCGGGCTCAGTCACCCTTGTTCACCATCCTCGTCGCAAAGTCACTCCCCTTTCCCCGAAAATTGGGATCTCCTTTTCCTGTCTGATATTTTTGACACTGATGGAAGTGGAAATGAAGACGAATTTTTTTAAACGGCTTTGAAAGTTGTGACCGAAAATAATGACCGGGATATCGAAATAGGCAAAAACCCCGACGATCCTCGACCTTCTCCTCGGTGTGGCACCGGACCACGGTCGGGTGTTCCAAAACGAAGAGAAAACAAAATTTTTTCCCCTGGGGCCTGGCCTCTGACTTCAGTAAGCATGATTCGACGGGATTGTGATTTTATTGCGCTCAAAACGATCTTCGAGTAGTGATAGTGGGGAAAACAAATCACCAGTGAACTGGGTATGTTTGCCGCCGCATGCCCCCGGGTAGTGTACCCTATCTGTCCCCAGGGCGGATACACCCCGGGAGTACATCCCGGAGTACATCCCGTGGCCCACACCCTTTTGGGAGTTGTAGTAAGGAGATGGGGCTACACTTGGCATGGAGGGCCACAGGCATCAGGGGGATGGTGTTAGGGGGGCTGGTGTGGTAGTGGCAAAACCGCCAGCGGCCACGTGCCACGCGGGACCCACGCTGCTGCCCGTCAGTTCAAGGACAAAGCGAGCGTCCCCCCCCCCCCGCCACAACCACCCTAAAAACCAGCCATGATGTCCAGTATCCACCAAAAACCGTATCTGGATTGGCAGAAAAAACCCAAATTTTGTTCCCAGCCCCACCACTTTGATGATCTCAAAGTAAAAATTCTACCCCCTGTCCCCTTGGAACCACGGCCAATAACTGGAATTCTTTTAAATTATTCTTTGCCACCATTGATGGAAATTATTCGGGAAAGTAATAAGTATTTTCAGTACCCCAGGGGCAAATACATTTTACACCACATCAAGACTACACAGGAAAGAGACGACTGTTCAAAAAATATTTTGCTTTTTTTCAACAATAAGCTTATGCCTCACTCAAAAGCAAAATAAAAAGCATACGGTCCACAGTCGGCTAATTTGACCCCATCCTTTATGAAATAATACCATGAACATTTATCTTTCTGTTACGTATGTTCACTTCTTGCAAAACCAGGCCTGACAGAAGGACAGGTTATACAAGATTAAAATGTTTTCATGTATCCAAACAAAAGTTCAGGGTATCTTTGTCCTTCAAGAATCTTGTAATTGACGATCTTTTATTTTGTTTAAGGTAGACGTCATTCAAGCAGTATAACCGACAAGAGGAACCGCTTGGTAAAAATTTTTTAATTTCTGTGATTTTGACAGTGGCCGGGGTTGGATATTGTTGTAACACGGGGAGTAAAAAATTGAAAGATACCAAAATTTATTGGGATACAGGGGACGTATGAGAAACATGATGGGACCTTAAAATTTGGGAAGGGCCATACATTATATACCGATAACTGGGACACAACCCATTTCTCATATTTCATGCGAGTAACAAGAAGATGTTTGGCACAGTGGTTCTAACAAACATATCCCAGGCCAAAGAGGTGTTCTGGTGATGACGGGAGGTGTTTACTGCCCCAAAGACCAGGCATTACGGGCATGACAAACGAGATGTCACTTGTTTACAAACCATTCACCGTAATGAAACAAACATGGCAAATTGATCGAGTGACATGAAAGTATTCAAAAACCATGACATGATTGATTATACCAAAACGCGCTTTGGGGACAAGTGTGACATGCAGAATTTGGTTTTGGACTGTGTTTGAAGAGTTACAATTTTACAGAAACTTTTCTTCCACTCAGGAATTTTTAATGTGAATGCAAAAATATTACCAAATAAAAACTGGGAAAAAGACCACCGTATGGGAATTTTGTTTGTCTGTTGCAGACAACTCATAAGAAGTACCAGGTAACAAACCTCAAAACAACAGGTCCCTCGAAATTTATCACAAAATACCCAAGGTTAGGAGAGAAGGGGACATTTCTAATACACTTCCTTTCAACCAAAAGAAATTTGCTCAGAGAGATCATTGTCTGTGCACAAACAAACGTGGGAAAAAAGACCAAAGAAAACTCGGGTTTATTTGTGAGGGAAAGTAAAGGGGCCCCTTGCATGGTGCCTTTTTTCAAGGAGTTCCCCAAAACTCCACAGTTCTAAAACCATGCCGGGTTGTAAAATGTAAATAAGAAAAGAAAATTAGTATTATACAATAAAATTTTGCATGTTTATTGAATAAAAAACAGTGAAACAATAATATGAAAACTTTAGTGCGGTTATTTGTTTTAAAACATGAGTAATATAAATCAATTATATACATAAAGGGCTCTCAGGGCCCCCAAAAGTTAGTAGGAATAGAAAAAAATTGGAAAAGAAAAGAAAAGACAACAAAACAACAAAATAATATAATACGGAAAGTGGAATTCGTCGAGTTGCCCCCCCCACATCATTTTCTACAAACTTCTTGGCACTGTATCTCGGGAAGTACTGATCAATTCTAATTTTTTTTTGTTTTATTACCCTTTACAAAAAAAGCTCTTTTAAATTTTGTAAGAAAAAATAATTTTTTTTTTTTTTTCAAAATTTCTTGGGGCACTTGGGCTGACTTCGATTTTGGCCTTGGACCCTGAAAGGGTTAAAAGCCCTAGGACCAGCTTGAGAGTCACTGGACCCCTGTCCACCCAAAAATCTTCCAAAAGCTCTGTTTTTTCACGCCCCCTTTGATTTCCCTAAAAAGGGACACAAGATGCATTGTACAAAGCTGCCAAAACGTTTGCAACTCCTGTGACAGGAAAAATTTTATCTAAAATGCTTCACCTTTGAAAAAATTGAACACACTTCCCTAATCTTTGATGAATCATCTTCCTCCATCCTCTTCCTCCGCCTGAAAAAAATTCCTGAGGGTGATCTTTTCTGTGCACCTGAAGCTCTTTCAGGCTGATGGTTAGTTCTTCCCGTCATTTTGCACCCAAATCTTTCCCACCTTGCCACAAAAAACCTCCAAACCCCAAAGGGCTTCCCCAATGACACAATGCTTCCCCTACTGGCATAGGTTTCCCGAGGGTTAGCCCCAAACCCTTTAAAATCCCTTTCACAACATTGTGGCCACAGTTTTTCCCCCAAGCAGAGTTTTTAAAGTCCCCACAAGCACTCCCTCCCAACCTTACCTATAAGGTTTATGGAAATGAGGAATTTAATGATCTTTCCAAAACTCTCTTAGGGTCAATTGATGTCAGGGCACTTCAAAGCACTTTTGAAAAACTTTTTGTGTAAGTTTTTTGAAGTTTGAAATGACCGCTGGGCCATGGGCTGGAGGAGAGGAGTTTTTTTAGGAGGGAAAAACTTTACCCTTTAAAGAAACCAAACGCCTGCAATTTTCTTTTCAAGTTTTGAGGAGACAGGAGCATTGTCCATTCCAGAGGCACTTGATGACAATTTCTTTTCCTGGGGGTATTTTGTCACAGTGGGGCCCAAACACACCATAAAACCGTCCAAGGAAAATACCCCAGTGACCCAACCTTTCTGTTTGATCTCCACACACACACAAAAATTTCCCTTGATATATTTTTTATCTTGAACACTCTGGGAATATCAAAAGATACAACCAATAAAGGCTTTACTTTGCAATCACCACTCGCATTACTACACAACATTAATGTCAGCCTGTCTTTCATAGGCTTATGTCCTGGGAGTGCCTTTTCCTCCTGAGTAATGTAGGTTCTGTTTGACATTTTCTTCCAAAGCAGGTCTGTTTCATCACAATTAAACACTTGTTCAGGTTTTAAGTTTTCAGTCTCTATGTATTCCTTAAAGTCCTTCACATATTTTTCAGCCGCTTTTTTGTCTGGCCTCACCATGCCTTACCACACTGTGTATGCCACTACGATTCTTAAATCTCTTAAACCAACCTTTGCTGGCAATAAATTCATAAATATCATCACTATTTTGAGGTATTTTCTTATTGAGATCATCATGCAACTGCCTTGCCTTTTCACAAATTGTAGACTGAGAAACACTATCTCCTGATAATTGTTTTTCGTTTATCCATACCAATAACAGTCTCTCTACCTCTTCAGTTATTTGCGGTCTCCGTTTTGAAAACATACTTGCACCTTTTGCAACAACAGCTTTCTTGATTGCCTTTCTGTTCACCAAGATAGTACTGATGGTTGAATGGGGTTTGTTGTATAGCCTTTCCATCTCAGACTTACGCACTTCACTTTCGTATTTTTCAATTATCTCTTTCCTCATTTCTATCATAATTCTCACCCTTATTAACACAGGCTTGGCACTAGAGGCTTTCTTGGGGCCCATGGTGGCTTATTTAGCAGTTGCAAGCACTAAAAACACTGGAATAATCCAAAATATATGGCAGGTACACGTGGAATCGACCGCAACAGCTTGTAAACAATGGCACACTGAGTCTTGAGTGGCTGGGCCCACTCAGGCCATGCTCCTGCCGCATTGGCACGTTCCGGACAAACACCGTTAGATGAGTTTTTCGCCGTTGGTAGAGACATTTTTTTTATGCCAAAGAGCACCATTAGACGAATTTGCCATTACTTGATGCCGCCGTTGGGCGGGGGTCCACTGTATACAGTAGACCGTCATTTAGCACGAGTTTATTTGGCACAATTTGAGTATAGCACAATTGAAGAATTGCGACACATTTTTATGTAACACATTGTATGATTAATTTAATACGATTTGCGAGAGGGGAAAAAATTTTGAGCACGCAGTTGCCCGCTCGCCCACGGTGGGTTATGCCATTGAGTCAATGGGGGAGGCCTACTGCCATCCCCCCGGCCACCCACACCACACTCCCAGCCTCCAGTTCAGTTCATATGCGTGCAGGACGAAGGTACTTGGGAACCTAGCTGTGTTTATATACATACATATTTTCTTAATTTCATTGTCATTTGTTAAATCTGCCAAGCAATTATGGTACCCAGTAAGCATACAATTATTATTATTATTATCACACTGGCCGATTCCCACCAAGGCAGGGTGGCCCGAAAAAGAAAAACTTTCACCATCATTCACTCCATCACTGTCTTGCCAGAAGGGTGTTTTACACTACAGTTTTTAAACTGCAACATTTACACCCCTCCTTCAGAGTGCAGGCACTGTACTTCCCATCTCCAGGAATCAAGTGGGAAGTACAGTGCCTGCATACAAGTGTTGCTGAAAGTGACAAGAAAAGGCTTAAGCGTTCAAATCTAGGAATTGTGAAGAAAATTGAGATATTAGACAAGCTTAAGAGTGGATCACGTGTGGTGGATATAGTGAGGGCCTATGACCTTAATGAAGCATTGGTTCGTACAATTAAAAAGATACCATCTCTTGAAAAGAATGACACGTAGGTCCCAACAAGTAAATAAAACAAAAACTTGTTGCTTGATTGGATTGAACAAAAGACAAAGAAAGGTACACCACTTAATTTCCTCTTAATTAGGGAAAAGGCCTTACAGTTGTTTAAAGCAATGTGTGATAAGGAAGGAAGGCCTGAAAAAGAGTGTGTGTTTAGCACAGGCTGATCCCACACCTTTAAGTTGCATAATATTAAGTTTTCTGGTGAAAGTGCTTCAGCTGATCATACAGCAGCAAGTAATTTTCCTGCTGAATTGCAGGAAATTATTTCTGAGGGTGGCTTTGAGCCACATCAAGTGTTTAATGCTGACGAGACAAGTGTTTTTTTGGAAAAGAAATGCCGACACGAACTTATATCAGTCAGCAAGAGAAGAGTGCACCAGGCTTCAAGGCAGCAAAGGACTGCTTCACCTTGCTCCTTTGCAGTGATGCATCAGGTGATTTCAAGTGTACACCCATGGTTATTTACTGCTCTAAGAATCCTCATGCCTTGAAAGGTGTAGATAAAAACACCTTACTACAATTTGGAGGTCAACCAGTCAGCATGATGACAGAGGAAATATTTTATTGACTAAATTAAGCATCACTTTATTCCTGAAGTCAAGTTTTAACTGCACAGAAAAGAACCTTGCATTCAAGGTTCTCTTCATTCTTGATAATTCCCGTACTCATCCACAAGCTTTGCTGGATGTGACACCACATGTGAAAGTTGTATATTTTCCTCCAATTACAACCACTGGATCGGGGAGTTATTAAGTCATTCAAGTGTAACTACACAAAAAAAGTTATGAAAAGTCTAGTTGCATCAATGGACTCTGATTCCAACTTGGTAGTACCAAGCTTCTGGAATATATTTAACATTGCAGATGCTATGAGCTATGCTAGAAGTGCATGGAATGCACTCAACATTAAATGCAGGCTGGGGAAAGTTATGGCCTTCTGTGGCTAATTCTTTCACTGGTTTCCCCTTGCTTGAGAATCAGGTTCAGGAAATTGTTCAGCTGGCAAGGAGATTACTAGGTGATAGTTTTGAAGATATGAATGAAGAAGATGTGAATGAGCTCTTAGATGATGATGATGATGAAGACAGGAGTCCAGAGGAAATGTTAGCAGAGCTCGATGCGCAGATACAAGGGTGGGACATAACAGAAGATGAAGAAGAATCTGAAGACAAACAGTTAACATTGCAGCAGTTACGTGAGCAGTTCCATATTATTGGTAAAGTTGCAGACTTCTTCACTGAAGAGGACCCTGACAAATCTAGAAGCAGTGCTTTGAAATGGGGTCTAGACCAGCTGATGATGCCTTACCGTCAGCTGTATAATGTATCGCAGGGTAAAACAGCCCAGAGAACAATTACAGAATTTATGCACACTCCAGTACAACCATCGACTTCAGTACCAGAACCTCTACCATCCACTTCTGTCGACAACCAACAACCATCCACCTTGGCCACACCATCCATATCCACTCTCTCCACAATCATCCACACACACCATTACCCACAATTTAAGGTAAGAAATACTATTATTTCTATTGCATTTGTAGTCTTAAGCAGTAATATGTCATGACAATGAACTACAATTACATGTTCACTTTTATTTTTGTAAGATCTGTCGGTCTAAAAAATGTTGTTTGGCTTTTTGGGGGCTCTCAGGAATGTAACCCTATTTTTCCCATAAGTTCTTCAATTTATTTAGCACGATTTTACCTAACATGGGATTTTCAGGAATGTAACTACCATGCTAAATAATGATCTACTGTAGTATATTGCTGCTGATAGGGCAGGGTAACTCAAAGTGATGCTGCCTGCATGACACGTTGCCGCGAGTAGCAGTCAAATATCGTATGGCAGTATACAGTATGTATCTGGCAGCTATGCTGCCAGATGCACGGCCGTAAGTCAAGTGGTCGTATGTCGTGCACGTCGTAAGTAGGATGGTAGGTGTATATTGATTTCTTAACTGCCCATCCTCTCTTTTGATATGCCTATATATGCCTCTCTTTTGACCAATGAGATGTTTTAATCTATTGTTTATCCATTTGGGATCATTTTTGATTGATCTAATTTCCCTACTTGGAGCATAAGTTGTCTGGGCAACTAGAACTATGCTCTGAAATACATTGTATTGGGAACCAGCACTACCTACCTGACCCATAGTCAGGACATTCCAATTTAGCCCACCCACATAATTCCTCAGTCCCATGAAATTGGCCAAGCAGAAGTCTAGGACAGAGACTTGATTGCAGTTATTTGGGTAATTCCATTATACAGTAGGGCCCCACTTATACGGCTGGTTAGGTTCCAGGCTACCGCCGTAAAGCGGAAACCGCCGTAAAGTGGAACACCCTTTTTTTCCACTTACAAATGCATACAAACACTAGATAACAAGTTTACACTAACATATATTAAGTTAGCAATAGAACCAGGCATCAAAAAACAATAAAAAAGTACAATACACACATAGTGCACTCATTACTTACCTTAAAATATTTATAGTCTTAATCTAGGGTGAGATAAGTAGTATTTATTGTAAGAAATCAAGTGTGGTATGTATGGTAGTCAGCCAGGCTACCATACCAGGCCACCCCACCCACACATACATTCCATGATATTTAAGCATCCCAGAGCGATAAAATGTATATACAGTTCACTCATTACTTACCTTGAAATATAGGGTGAGATGAGTAGTATTTATTGTAAAAAATCAAGTGTGGTATGTATGGTAGTCAGCCGGGCTACCATACCAGGCCAACCCACCTACACATAATATTCTATTACATTTAAGCATCCCAGAGCGATAAAATGTATATACAGTTCACTCATTAACTTACCTTAAAATATATGTAGTCTTAATGTAGGGTCAGGAGTAAGTAAATGAGATAAAAACGAATAAATGAGAGAGAGAAAGAATGAGTGCATGAGAGAGTACAGGCGCAGAGTTATGTAAACAAACCAGGCGAAGGTAAGTTTTGTAAACAAAGTGTACACGTCTGGTTTGTGTACAAGTTACATTGTGTACAGGTTGTCTCTACATTGATACGGTAGAATAAATAAAGAAGAACACTCCCATTCTCATGTAACATCATTTTGAGAAGAAATGATGCTCTGAGTGAAGGCAATGGAAATAAGTCACTCTGACTTTTTTGGGTTATCCTAGGTTCTCTACACATATGTTGTTATGTATGATAATCTATGTAGCTGTATTTGTGTATACCTGAATAAACTTACATACATACGAAAGGAATAATTTTCTACAGTTACCCCCAGTAACACATTTTTTCTTATGTTAGATTAGAGAAAATGTTATTCTTGGCATCACTTGTACAAGTTATCTGACTACCACATCTCATATTTATGCTTATTTATTCTATTGTGGGGTGTATTTATCATCTTTTTATGTTATGTATCGTGTTTATTATATAATTTTGAAAAAATATCATAGATGGATTAATGAAAATGTGTATTTAACGTAATATACGACATTTAAATGAGACTCGATGATTATTATTATCATTACTAATATGACGTCTGGAGACATAAGACACTCTTATTGATTTTAATGTGTACCTGCATGCCAGCACAGTATGTAAGTTTATTTAACCCTTTGAGGGTTTCGGCCATACTAGTACGTCTTACGCACAGGGTTTTTTGACGTACTAGTACGCATAAATTCTAGCACTGTCAAATCTCGCAGGAAAAGCTGATAGGCCTAGATGTGAGAGAATGGGTCTGTGTGGTGGGTGTGCGCAGTAGGAAAAAAATCTGGGACCCAGTGGTGCATTGTGGGAATGCCATCATAGTACACAATGTCCACCATGCCTGGCGGTAAGAAGTTCCTCACACCTCGGCGAATTGAGACACTTTTATTCCCCAGTGACAGTTCTAATACAGATGGAAGTGACAGTGAAGATGAGTTTCAAGGTTCTGGTGAGGTTTTGACCGAAACTAATGACCATAATATGGGTAATAGTGAGGAAAACCCAGACAACCCACAGCCTTCCACCTCTGGGGCTGGGCCGGCTTGTTCACGTTCATTGTACCAGAATCAAAGAGGAAACTCCTATTTTCCCAAACCCAGACCCCAGATTGAGCATTGGTGATGGGTAGTGATTATGAACTACAAGCTCTTCAAACTTGTTCCAAGAATGGAGGAGGGAGGAGGAGGAGGCAGAGGGGGAGGAAGAAGAAGAAGAGGAGGAGGAAGAAGAAGAAAGGAGGAGGAGGAGGGGGAGGAAGAAGAGGGGGAGGAGGAAGAAGAGAAGGAGGAGGAGGAAGAAGAGGAGGGGGAGGAAGAAGAGGAGGAGGGAAGAAGAGGAGGAGGAAAAAAGAAGAATACGTAATGATAACAATAATACATAATAATAATAATAATACATTAAATAATAATACATAATAATAATAATATGTAATAATAATATAATATGTAATAATAATAATAATATGTAATCTAAGATGTTCACCCATGACAGTAACTCGATAAGGGGAGATAACATCTGATAATGCTGATGTTTTGATGAAGGGTAAATGAGGGAGAGCTGAACCAAAAGATAAATGAAGCATCGCCCTCCCTTTGTTTTTGCTGGTACATCTAACTAATGTCTGTCTGTCTATTTGTCTGTCTGTCAAGCTCCCTGTCTATCTATCTATCCAGTCTAGCTCTCTGTCTCCGAGAGCCAGAAATACTGCGTCATCACTTTTACTCAACATCTTCAAGCAGAGGGGAGTATAAGCCTTTGTCTGGATGGTCTTGGGTTATCCTGAATTTTATTCCCCCTGTTCACCTGGTGTTAGTCACTGTGTGGGTTGCATCCTGGGAACCAGATTAAGGACCCCAATGGAAATAAGTTAGACAGTCTTGTATGACACGGACTTTTTGGTTATCCTGGGTGGTCAAATCCTCTGGGTTAATTGTTTTGCTTGGTATTCTGCATAAAAGCCACATCCAACATACGTGCCTACAGCAGCAGCAGCAGCTGACGGTGGTACAGCAGCAACAGACGATGCACCGCAGCAAGCAGATCGATTCTACACAGCAAGCCAGCAGGACGATGCCTACAGCAGCAGCAGACGATGCTACATCTGCAGCAGACGATGCTACAGCAGCAGCAGAAACGTTGAGCTAACTCAGCAGCACATATCGATGCTACAGCAGCATGCCGCAGCTGACAGTGCAGCATCAGCTGACAGTGCAGCAGCACTGACAGGTGCAGCAGCAGCAGACAGTGGCAGCAGCAGCACATGTACCACCATAGTAGCGATGGTTGATTGGGTTTATTATACAACCTGGCCACACTCGGCGACATCGCACTTCCTGTCTCCACTTTCATACTTACAATGATCTTTTTCTTCATCTCTATAGTAATTCTCACCCTTATGCTGTAGGGTTGGCACTAGAAAGCTTTCTTGGGGTCCCATGGTCACTGTTTATTTTCCAAAAAAATCACCAAAACACTGTAATAAAACAATGTTCCACATTGTATGCTTGGATGTTACCGCGGAGGCTGGCTGGTAAACAATGCCACCGGCGGAACATGTGAGCATGGCTCAGGCCGCACATTGGACGCGTCTTGGACGAAGGGCGGTGAGCGGGTTTTTGGGCGGTATGTGAGGCAAAATTTTTGCGATCAAAGCGTCTGGTATGCGGATTGTACGGTATGCGATGCGTACGGTATGCGGGGGTCCACTGTAACTTTTAAAAACATTTGAAATTTTGGAGTTTCCAGACAAAATGGAGAGACTTAGTGCTTACTGAGCTCACGAAGAATGTAAACAAATAAGGTGGGGCGCGGTGACCGTATTAGAAAGTCAGGTGGGGGGAGCCGTATAGCGAGTTTTTGTCATAATTTGAAATGACCGTATTAGTGGAATGCCGTAAAGTGAAACGCCGTAAAGCGGGGCCCTGCTGTATATCGAAACTAAGTGATTTGGGAACACTTTCCCCAAGCTCATCATTAACCTCAAGATTATCAATTAGTGATTCCATGTTGTCAAGAAGATTGTTTCCTCTAGCTGGTTCTGTCACAAATTGTTTTAAAAAGCAATCCTGAATCCTATCAAGAAAGTCACTAGACTCAAAATTTCCTGTCATATTGTTCCAATCAATTTATCTAAAGTTAAAATCTCCCATTAACACGACATTTTCATTTCTAGACATCTTATGAATTTCGTCCCAAACCACATACTGTACTCCCTATCAAGATTTGGGGGCATATAAATCACACCCAAAATTAATTTGTCACAACATTTGAGAAACTGTAGGCAAACAGATTCTGTGTCCGATGCTTCTAATCTTACATCTTGTCTAACATAACAATATAAATTATCTCTGACATACATTGCCACTCCACCACCCTTCCTGTTGACATTCTCAGTGTGGAATAGTTTATAGCCTTGTATGTGGCATTCAGAAGGCATTTCTCTATCTTTCAGGTTGAACCAGGTCTCTGTTATAGCAATAATATCTGTATTACCTGCACTTGCAAGTAATCTTAGCTCATCTATCTTATTTCTTAGACTCCTACTCCCTCTACTGTCTCTGTTTGTTCATCAGTTGCTTTGCCTTTACTAGCAACTTTATTTTGAATAATATCTATGAAACATATCCCTGAGGTATCCTGGTAATATCTGTTGTTTTTAACACTTGTACTGCAGCTTGATTGTTTCCCACACACACACCCATACCTCTAACCTATCAGTTTAACCCTTTCAGGGTCTGTTCCGTAGATCTACGGCTTTACGTTCAGGGTCCAAACCGTAGATCTACGCCATGAGCTCGGCTCACTCTGATAAGCTGTAAGTGGTAAATTTGGGCCTAGATATGACAGAATACATCTATGTAGTATGTATGCACCACATAAAACAAATCCTGCAGTACACAGTGTATAATGAGAGTAAAAAAGCTGAGACCATGATTTTCGATTAAAACAGCGAATTTGTAGTGTTTTTTCATATGTTTTTTATAGTTGTATTTGCGATTTCTTGGTCTCATTTGATGGAATGGAAGATATATTACAGAAGTAGAGATGATTTTGATTGGCTTTCCTACTGGAAATGGCTTGAAACTGAGCTCAAAGTAGCGAGAATGTTAAATTTTTGTCGATGTTCAGGAGTAAACAAACGACCTCTCACGTCTAATACATGCCAGCTGGTGGGTCTGATATGCATTCACAAATGTGATGATGATATTTATACAATTATTACAATATTGCATAACAGTAAATGTTCTATTTTTTGGTTTGAATAAAAATTCATTGTGAATAAAAAATCAAAATGGAATTCATTTGTAAAGCCTGAAAACATAACTAATGAGCAGAGGAAATGTTAGTTTAGTGCCAGGAATGCCTGCATTGTTTATTCTGGACCCTATTTTGAAATTGGAATATTTTGAACTTTGTGTTAAATTGGCCAAATTACCAATTTCCGATCACTTTATTTTGTAGTTGAAACAGGTGACTGGGCGATTTCTTGTGCTCAGTCGATAGAATAGAAGTAATACTAATGAAATAGCTAAGAATTTGATCGACTGGAATATTGTAATTGGCCTAAAATCGGAGTCAAAGTCAGCAAAATCGCCGATTCGTAAATATCGTTGACACATCAAAATTTGCGAGAGCATAATTTCGTCAATTTTGCATAAAATTTCGTACTTTTTGTTTTATTACCTTCAGAAAAAGATTCTCTACCATTTCATAAGAAAAAAGTAACATTTTTTTTTTTTTAATTCTTGGACACTGGTGCACCCTTTGAAATTTGGCCTCTGGACCCTGAAAGGGTTATAGTCCTAGACAAGTCATCAATGACCCCCTCAATCAACTTGGCTAATGCAACCACTCCGGCCCCTGAGAGATGTACCCAATCTCTTGCATACGTATCACGTTTGCCATAAAATTTGTCCCAGTTATCAATGAATGGGATTGCAAATTCCTTGCAGTACCTGTCTAGCCAGTAGTTTACACCAATTGCCCTAGACATCCATTCATTGCCCATTCCCTTTCTGTTATAATGCAGTGGAACCTCGGTTGTCATCTCTAATCCATTCCAGAAGGTCGGCCAAAAGCCAGCTTGTGCGAAAACGTAAGGAATATTTCCTATAAGAAATAATGTAAACCTAATTAATCCGTTCCAGGCACCCAAAAATATTAACAAAAAATAAATTTTATGGAGTATAACTATAGTTTTACATACAGAAAACAATGAGAAATATACAGGAGGGCCCCACTTATATGGCTGGTTAGGTTCCAGGCTACCGCCGTAAAGCGGAAACCGCCGTAAAGTGGAACACCCTTTTTTTCCACTTACAAATGCATACAAACACTAGATAACAAGTTTACACTAACATATATTAAGTTAGCAATAGAACCAGGCATCAAAAAAACAATAAAAAAGTACAATACACACATAGTGCACTCATTACTTACCTTAAAATATTTATTGTCTTAATCTAGGGTGAGACAAGTAGTATTATTGAAGAAATCAAGTGTGGTTATGTATGGTAGTCAGCCAGGCTACCATACCAGGCCACCCCACCCACACATACAATTCTATGAATTTTAAGCATCCCAGAGCGATAAATGTATATACAGTTCACTCATTACTTACCTTAAAATATAGGGTGAGATGAGTAGTATTTATTGTAAGAAATCAAGTGTGGTATGTTTTGGTAGTCAGCCGGGCTAAACCCTACCAGGCCAACCCCCTACACATAATATTCTATTACATTAAGCATCCCAGAGTGATAAAATGTATATACAGTTCACTCATTACTTACCTTAAAATATATGTAGTCTTAATGTAGGGTCAGGAGTAAGTAAATGAGATAAAACGAATAAATGAGAGAGAGAAAGAAAAGAGTGCATAGAGAGTACAGGCCAGAGTTATGTAAACAAACCAGGCGAAAGGGAAGTTTTGTAAACAAGTGTACACGTCTGGTTTGTGTACAAGTTACATTGTGTACAGGTTGTCTCTACATGATACGGTAGAATAAATAAAGAAGAACACTCCCATTCTCATGTAAAATCATTTTGAGAAGAAATGATGCTCTGAGTGAAGGCAATGGAAATAAGTCACTCTGACTTTTTTGGGTTATCCTAGGTTCTCTACACATATGTTGTTATGTATGATAATCTATGTAACTGTATTTGTGTATACCTGAATAAACTTACATACATACAAAAGGAATAATTTTCTACAGTTACCCCCAGTAACACATTTTCTCTTATGTTAGATTAGAGAAAATGTTATTCTTGGCATCACTTGAAACAAGTTATCGGGCTACCCATCTCATATTTATGTTTAATTTATTCTATTGTGGGGTGTATTTATCATCTTTTTATGTTATGTACGTGTTTATTATATTTTTTTGAAAAAAATATAATGGATGGATTAATGAAAATGTGTTTATTAACGTAATATACAACATTTAATGAGACTCGGTGATTATTTTTATTATTTTTAAATCATTTCTAATATGGCGTCACTTGTGTAAGTCGTCTGCTACCACATCTCATATTTATGTTTATTTATTCTATTGTGGGGTGAAATTTATCATCTTTTTATGTTATGTATCGTGTTTATTATATAATTTTGAAAAAATATCATAGATGGATTAATGAAAATGTGTATTTAACGTAATATACGACATTTAAATGAGACTCAATGATTATTATAATCATTACTAATATGACGTCTGGAGACATAAGACACTCTTACTGATTTTAATGTGTACCTGCATGCCAGCACAGTATGTAAGTTTATTTAAGTACAGGTATACATAAGTATAATTATCAGGAGTATACAGTGGACCCCGGTTAACGATATTTTTTCACTCCAGAAGTATGTTCAGGTGCCAGTACTGACCGAATTTGTTCCCATAAGAAATATTGTGAAGTAGATTAGTCCATTTCAGACCCCCAAACATACACGTACAAACGCACTTACATAAATACACTTACATAATTGGTCACATTCGGAGGTAATCGTTATGCGGGGGTCCACTGTATATAAAATATGAAATAACTTTTAAAAACATTTGAAATTTTGGAGTTTCCAGACAAAATGGAGAGACTTAGTGCTTACTGAGCTCACGAAGAATGTAAACAAACAGGGTGGGGCGCGGTGACCGTATTAGAAAGTCAGGTGGGGGGAGCCGTATAGCGAGTTTTGGTCATAATTTGAAATGACCGTATTAGCGGAACGCCGTAAAGTGAAGCGCCGTAAAGCGGGGCCCTCCTGTATATAAAGCACTAATGAAATGGATAAACGAACATTTAACATCACTTTTGCCTTTATTGAAGACTCATGTTGGCGTATGGAAGACAGCGAGGAGGGGTGAGGGAGGAGAGGTTATTGTTTGGAAGGGGAATCCCCCTCCATAAGGACTTCAGGTATCAAAGCCCTATCTGGGGTTACTTTCCTTCTTTGTCTTTTACTGGCACTAAGACCAGCTTGAGAGTCACTGGACCCCTGTCACACAAAAAATTTGTCCAGAGAGGTCTGTTTCTGGCATCTCTTTAAGATTTGCCTAAAATGGAACATGCTGCCGACACTGCTTGCAACAGCTGTGTTAGGGTGATATTTCTCCACAAAACTTTGCACCTCACTCCACTTTGCACAAATGTCCTTAATCGCTGAAGAAGACACCTTCTCCCCCTCTCTTCCTCCTCCTCTGAAGCAGTTTTCTCAGCTAAGGTCTACTGCTGTTCCATATGAAGGTCTTGCAGCTCTTCAGTGGTTAGCTCTTCCCTTTGGTCATCTACCAACTCTTCCACATCCTGGCCACTCACCTCCAACCCCATAGACTTTCTTTGGCCCCATGATGGCTTATTTAGCAGTTGCAAGCACAAAAAAACAACGGATTATTACGAAATGTTTCAGATGAACGTGCGGAGTAATGCTCACTGAACAAGTAACAAAGGCAGACTGAGTCACGAACATATGAGCAGTTACATCCCACGGGCTGGCAGACGTGTTTGGTATGGACAATTTCCGAGTGGATGTACGAAAACGGGGAAAATTCCACCGACAAAAGTGGTCGAAAACTGAATTGTACGATAAGAAGACCGGACGAAAACCAGGGTTCATCTGTATGGGCATTTTGTATATTAAACTTAGCTCTTCTCTCACACTTAAGATCGGTGGGAGTCACCACTTGCCCTTCCTCCCATGTTCTATATATCTTGAGTAGATTATCCAAGAGGGCTTCTTTGTTTTCCTATTACAGCTTCTTGAGCAAAAATCTAGTTATTATTGTATTTAAATTATTGTAAAAAGGAGAGCTTTATAAAGATGGGATGTTTGGATGTGCATAGATGTAGTACAGATGATAATAAAAAATGATTGTCAATGTTATGAATGGAAAAAGGTTGGATGTCCTTGCTCTAAGCAAAACAAAACTGAAGGGGGTAGGAGAGTTTCGGTGGGGAGAAATAAATGGGATTATGTCAGGAGTGTCTCAGAGAGTTAGAACTAAGGAAGGAGTAGCAGTGTGTTGAAGGATCAGTTATGGAAGGAAATGAGGGAATATAAATGTAAAATTCTAGGTTTTGTGGATTAAAATAACGTGGGGATGCAAAGAATGAGTCATAATAAGTTTTTTATGCACATGGAGGAGAGAGGAGATTTTGAGAGATGTAAGTGAATGTTTTAGGGAGTTTTGAAACAAGTGAGTAGTTGTGGTAGGATCCTGAATTCCAAAGGGGCAGAAATTGTTATAGGGGGCAAAGTAGGTAAGTTTGGGCACCAGAGATAATTGATAAGGGGTCCATTAATTGAACTTTGTATAGAGAAAGGTTTGGTAGTAGGTATTATGGATTTTAAAAGAAGAGATAAATAAATACACAATATGATATAGGGCATAATGACAGCTGTTTGTTGAACTATGTGCGGGTGGATAAAATTTAAAACCCTTTCACTGTCAGTGCCAAAAATTACAGCTTGCAAGCCAGTGTCGGTGTCGTAATATTACCCAAAATTATAGTGGCTTCAAATCTAGCAGAGATAGCACTTGACCAAAATGTAAGAGAATGGGTCTGCATGCTCAGTGTGCTCAGTATAAAAAAATCCTACATCACCACTGCATAATGAGAAGAAAAAACTCCGACCGTGTTTTTGGTTCAAAACACTGACTTTTTGGTTATACAGGGACCCCCTTAACGATCACCTCCAAATGCGACCAATTATGTAAGTGTATTTATGTAAGTGCGTTTGTACGTGGTTATGTTTGGGGTCTGAAATGGACTAATCTACTTCACAATATTTCCCTTTTGGGAAAAAAATTTGGTCAGTACTGGCACCTGAACATACTACTGGAAAGAAAAAAGTTCGTTAACCCGGGGTCCACTGTATTTTCAAAGTGGTATTTAGGTTTTATTCTCATTTTTTTGGTCTATTGATAGAAAAAGAAAATATATTACAGAAATAGACATAATTTTGAATGGTTTACAGACTAAAAAATACCTTGATATTGAGCTCAAAATAGGGGAAATGTTCAATTTTTGCCGATGTTCAAGAGTAAACAAATCACGTCACACATCCAATACACTTCAACTGGTGAGTTTAATATGCTTTCACAAATGTGCTGATATTATTTATACCATTTTTATAATAAAAAAGTTTGTCTTTCATAACAGTAATCTATTTTTTGTGTGAATAAAAAAATAAAAATGGAAAGCAAATGTAATATAAGAGAGGTCTAGAGAAGTGACTGATGAACAAAGATAATGTTATTTTAGTGCTAGGAATGTTTGTATTGTTAATTATGGACCCTATTTTGAAACTGGCCCTACTTGAATTGTGTATGAAATTTGGGCCCAAAAAAAAAACCAAATTTTTGATC
>NC_069443.1:1052719-1093728 GCF_026875155.1 Cherax quadricarinatus | reverse complement strand
TCCCCAATGCTATGCAGGGCCAGATTTTTTTTTTATGGGGCCACAACCCGGTGAGACCATTCTCTCACATGTAGGCCTATGAGCGCTTTCGCGCTAAATTTGACGGCGCTAGAATTTTGACGTAGATCTACGGTTTGGACACTCACCGACCAGCCATAGATCTACGGGACGGACCCTGAAAGGGTTAAAAACCAAGAAGGGAGGTAACCCCACCAAAGAACTTAGTACATCAAGTCTTTATGGGAGGGGATTCCCCTTCCAAACAATAAAACACCTGCATTATCTTTCCTCCTACCGTCTCATCACTCAACAACAACTCCACAATAAAGGTAAGTGGCAGTTAATTATTGTTTATTTTGCATGTCCAATTTGTTTTTGTGTAGGGAAATGTATATTTCAAGTAAAAAAAAATATTTTGTTTAACCCCTTGACTGTCACAACCCCAAATCCTGAGGAGTCTCCTGGTGTCGCAAAATTTCTGAAAAAAAAAAAAAAAAAAAATCTTATGAAATGATAGAGAATCTTTTCCCGATTGTAATGACATCAAAAGAACGAAATCTGAAGGAAAACTGATGAAATTACGCTCTCGCAAAATCAGCGACCTCGGCAATATTTACGAATCAGCGATTTTGCCAACTTTGAGTCCTATTTTCGGCTAATTCCATTGTTCCAGTCGAACAAACTCACAGCTATTTCTTGAGAACTCCATTTTTTCTATCGATTAAGTACAAGAAACTGACCATTTACCGATTTCAACTACCCAATAAAGTGGTCAGAAATTTGCAGTTTGGCCAATTTCACGAATATTAGAAAATATGACAATTTCAAAATAGGGTATAGAATGGACAATGCAGCCATTCCTGGCTGTAAAATAACATTTTCTTTGTTCATCAGTCACATCTCCAGACCCCTCTGATATTACTCTTGCTTTCTATTTTGAATTTTTATTCAAACAAAAAATAGAAGATTTACTGTTATGCAAACTACTGCAATACTGTAATAATTGTATAAATATTGTCAAGCCATTCATGACTGCATATTAGAATGGCTAGTTGGACATTTATTGGAAAATGACATCATTTATTTACTTTTGAACATCAGCAAAAATCAAACATTTCCCCTACTTTGACCTCCATATCAAGGTTCTTTTCATAGTAAAATCAATCAAAATCACCTCTACAGTGGACCCTGCCTTACGAACGCATTGTGTTACGTTAAATGCGCCATACGAAGCATTTGAATGCAAAAATTTTGCCTCGCCTCACGATAAAAAAACTTGCCTTACGTGATTCGTCTGGGACGCGTCCCATGTGTGGCCTCAGCTGCCCTGCAGATGCTAGTGTTTACAACCCAGTCAGTGTGGTTGCATCTAAGCATACATTCAGTACATTTCATATTATCACAGTGTTTTTAGTGCTTGTAACTGCAAAATAAGTCACCATGGGCCCCAAGAAAGCTTCTAGTGCCAACCCTGTGGTAAAAAGAGTGAACATTACTATGGAAATGAAGAAAGAGATAATTGCTAAGTATGAAAGTGGTGTGCGTGTCTCGGAGCTGGCCAGGTTGTATACCAAACCTCAATCAACAATCGCTACTATCTTGGTCAACAAAAACAGTAATCAAGGAAGCTGTTCTTGCAAAAGGTGCAACTATGTTTTCGAAACAGAGATCGTAAGTGATAGAAGATGTTGAGAGACTGTTACTGGTGTGGATAAATGAAAAACAGATAGCAGGAGATACCATCTCTCAAGCGATCATATGTGAAAAGGCTAGGAAGTTGCATGACGATTTAATTAGAAAAATGCCTGCAACTAGTGGTGATGTGAGTGAATTTAACCCTTTCAGGGTCTGTCCCGTAGATCCATGGCTTTATGTTCAGGGTCCAAACCGTAGATCTATGCCAAAATTCTAGCGGCGTCAAATTTAGCGCGAGAAGGCTGGTAGGCCTACATCTGAGAGAATGGGTCTGGGTGGTCAGTGTGCACACCATAGAAAAAATCTGGACGCCCGCATGGCATTGTGGGAACGCCAACAAAGTAGCTTTGTTCATTGTGCCTGGCGGCAAGGAAGCTCTCACTTCCCACTCACTCTCCAGGCGAATTCTGACTCTCCTCTTAACAACTTACAGTTCTAAGACTGATGGAAGTGGAGCTGAAGATGAATTCTATGGTTTTGAACCATATGGGACCAAATTTTGCCCTATGGTACAATGGTACCATATGGTACAATGGTGCCATATCATACAATGGTATCACATGGCACAATGGTATCAAATGGCACAATGGTACCATATGGTACAATGTACCATTTTAGTACATTGTACTGTATAGTACATTATACCATATGGTACAGGGTACAGGACCCTAATGGAAATAAGTCCCGTCTGACTTTTTTTGGTTATCCTAGGTTCTCCAAACATATGCTGCTAAGTATGATATTCTATGTAACTTTATTTGTGTATAACTAAATAAACTTACTTATGAGCCACATGCACTTGAGTAAGTTTAATTCAGGTGTACAGAAATACAAATTTCATAGATTATCATACATAGCAGCATACGTATAAAATCCTAGGGTAACCCAAAAAGTCAAGGTGACTTATTTCCATAGTTATCCCTGTATCTGTACCATATGGTGTCCTGTACTGTATGGTACCCTGTACCATATGGTACCCTGTACCATATTTGGGACCCTGTGCCATATGATACCCTGTACCATACAGTACCCTGCAAACCCTATGTTATCCTGTACTGCATGGTACCCTATACCATATAGTACAATGTACCAATGGTACCCTGTAACATATGTTACAGTGTACCCTATGGTCAACAGGTGTTGGGGGCATGAGAAAACCAGCCAAGACTGAGTGAGTGGCGGGCACAAGCTAGCTACTGACTCCGCAGTTTCCCAGACAAAGTGCTTTTTTCATCCACCTCAAGGAACACGTCAAGTTCCCGTACACTTGTAAATATATAATAGAACATTACTAATATACAACATTTTTGCATATTTTTGTTAAATACAACAGTAACCACAAGGTATATGGTAAACCCTAAGGTTACACTGCACCATATGGTACTATTGTATCATATGGTACCATTGTACCAAATGGTGCCATTGTACCATACGGTACCACTGTATCATATGGTACCATTGTATCATGTGCCATTGTACCATATGGTACCATATGGTACCATTGCATCATATGGTGCCATTGTACCTAAAGGTACAATTGCACCCTAGGCACCATTGTACCATATGTTACTATATGGTACCGTTGTATTCAAAAACAATAGCCGCACTAAATTTTCATCATTTTGTTTACAATAAACTTGTAAACAAAGTTTGTAAGCAATATAATGAAACAAAATTTGTGCAGTTATTGTGTTGAATACAATGAGTGTACACTTATACAATATAAAATTAACTGGTCTCGCAGGCCACAAATGTTTTTAAGAAAAAGAAAAAATTAGAAAAGAAAAGAAAAAAATTATAAAAAACAAAATAAAAAAATGGGATTTTGCGGAAGTCACTGATGTTGCCACCACCCGGGGCTTTGAGTCAACTTCCCGCCGCTGTACCTCGGGAAGTACTGATCAGATATACAAAGATATACTCTTTTTAAATTCTGTAAGAATTTTTTTTTTTTTTTTTCAAAATTTCTTGGACACTGGAGCACCACTTCAGATTTTGGCCTTGGACCCTAAAGGGGTTAAGGCCAGCAAAGGTTGGTTTGAGAGATTTAAGTATCGTAGTGGCATACATAGTGTGATAAGGCATGGTGAGGCTGCCAGTTCGGACCAAAAAGCGGCTGAAAAATTATTTTGTTTATTTATTAACACACTGGCCGATTCCCACCAAGGCTGGGTGGGCCCGAAAAAGAAAAACTTTCACCATCAGAGGGTGCTTTCACTACATTTTTTTAAACTGCAACATTAACCACCCCTCCTTCAGAGTGCAGGCACTGTACTTCCCATTCCAGGACTCAAGCCGGCCTGCCCGGTTTCCCTGAATCCCTTCATAAATGTTACTTTTGCTCACACTCCAACAGCACGTCAAGTATTAAAAAAACCATTTGTCTCCATTCACTCCTATCAAACACGCTCACGCATGTCCGCTGGAAGGGCCAAGCCCCTCGCACACAAAACCTCCTTTACCCCTCCCTCCAACCTTTCCTAGGCCGACCCCTTTCCCCACCTTCCTTCCACTACAGACTGATATACTCTTGAAGTCTCTGTTTCGCTCCATTCTCTCTACATGTCCGAACCACCTCAACAACCCTCCCTCGCCCTTGGACAACAGTTTGGAAATCCCGCACCTCCTCCTAACTTCCAAATACGAATTCTCTGCATTATATTCACACCACACATTGCCCCCCAGACATGACATCTCCACTGCCTCCAACCTTCTCCTCACTGCAACATTCATCACCCATGCTTCACACCCATACAGGAGTGTTGGTAAAACTATACTCCATACATTCCCCTCTTTGCTTCCAAGGAACAAAGTTTCTTTTTTCCACAGACTCCTAAGTGCCACCACTCACCCTTTTCCCCTCATCAATTCTAAGATTCACCTCATTTTTCATAGACCCATCCGCTGACACGTCCACTCCCAAATATCTGAAATACAGTCACCTCAAAAATAACAAAAAAGGGACAATACCGTGACTCTCTCCCTCCAATCTGATATCCAATTTTTCATCACCTAAACTTTTTGTTATCCTCATAACCATACTCTTTCCTGTATTCATTTTTCAATTTTCTTCTTGTACATCCCCTACCAAATTCATTCCACCAACCTCTGCAACTTCTCTTCAGAATCTCCCAAGAGCCACATTTATCATCAGCAAAGAGCAACTGTGACAACTCCCACTTTATGTGTGATTCTTTATCTTTTAACTCCACGCCTCTTGCCAAGACCGTCGCATTTACTTCTCTTACAACCCCATCTATAAATATACTAAACAACCATAGTGACATCCCACATCCTTGTCTAAGGGCCCCTACTTTTACGGGGGAAAATAATCTCCCTCTTTCCCACATACTGTAACTTTAGCCTCACTATCCTCGTAAAAACTCTTCACTGCTTTCAGTAACCCACCTCCTACACCATACACTTGCAACATCTGCCACATTGCCCCCCTATCCACCCTGTCATACACCTTTTCCAAATCTGTAAGTGCCCACAAAAACCTCTTTAGCCTTATCTAAATACTGTTCACTTATATGTTTCATGTAAACACCTGGGCCACACACCCCTACCTTTCCTAAAGCCTCCTTTTTCATCTGCTATCCTATTCTCTGTCTTACTCTTTATTCTTTCAATAATAACTCTACCATAAAACCTTTACCAGGTATACTCAACGACTTATTTATTTTATTATTATCACACTGGCCCATTCCCACCAAGGCGGGTGGCCCGAAAAAGAAAAACTTTCCCCATCATTCACTCCATCACTGTCTTCCCGAAAAAGGGTGCTTTACACTAAGTTTTTAAACTGAAACATTAACACCCCCCCTTCAAGTGCACCCCCTGTACTTCCCACCCCCGGACTCAAGCCCGGCCCTGCGGTTTCCCTAAATCCCTTCATAAATGTTACTTGCTCACACCCCAACAGCAGTCAAGTTTTTAAAAAACCATTTGCTCCTTTTCCCCCTAGAAACCGTACGCATCCCCTGCGGAATCCAAGCCCCGCACACAAAACCCTCCTTTCCCCTCCCCCCAAACCCTTCCTAGGCCGCCCCCCCACCCCCCCTTTCCCTTCCACTACAGACTGTCACTCTTGAAGTCATTTGTTTGCTCCATCCTCTACATGCCCGAACCACTCAAAAACCCCTTCCCTCACCCCTCTGGATAACATTTTTGGTAAACCCGAACCTCCCCAACTTCCAAATACAAATTCTCTGCATTAATTTTTCACACCAAATTGCCCTCAGACATGACATCCCATCCCTCCACCTTCTCCTCGCTGCAACATTCATCCCCCACGCTTCACACCCTATAAGAGCGTTTGGGAAAACTATATCTCAACATTCCCCTCTTTGCCTTAAGGAAAAGTTCTTTGTCCCACGACTCCCAAGTGCACACTCACTCTTTTTTCCCCCATCAATTCTATGTTCACCTCATTTTCATAGACCCTCCGCTGACACGTCCCTCCAAATTTTGAATACTTCACCTCCCCCAAACCTCTCCCTCCAATTGTATCAATCTTTCATCCCCAAATCTTTTTGTTATCCTCAAACCTTACTCTTTCCGGGGTATTACCTTTAATTTTTTTCTTTTGCACCCCCTACCAAATTAAAATCCCCAATCTCTGCAGTCTCTTCAGAATCTCCCAAAAGCACAGGCATCAGCAAAAGCAGCTGTGACAACCCCACTTTGTGTGTGATTCTTTATTTTTTAACTCCACCCCTCTTCCCAAAGACCCCCGCTTTTACTTCTCTTACAACCCCATCTTTAAATATTTAAAAACCCGGGGTGACACCAAACATCCTTGTTAAGGCCTATTTTTACTGGGAAAAAATTTCCCTTTTTCCCTTCATCCCTTAACTGACCCTCATATCCTCGTAAAAACCTTCACTGCTTTCAGTAACCTCCCTTTCCTACACCTACACTTCCCAACATCTGCCCTTGCCCCCCCTACCCACCCTGTCAACCCCTTTTTCCCAAATCCATAAATCCCAAAAAAAGAAACCCTTTACCTTATTAAATACTTTTCACTTATTTTTCACTGTAAACACCTGGTCCACACCCCCCCTACCTTTCCTAAAGCCTCCTTGTTCACGCTTTTTATTTCCGTTTACTTTTAATTCTTTCAATTAAACTCTACCAACACTTTCCCAGGTACACCAACGACTTACCCCCCTTTAATTTTTTGACCTTTTTTTCCCCTTTCCCTTTTATACAAAGGAACTAGCATGCTCCTGCCAATACTATACCTTCCCTTTCCCTCCATTTTTTTAAATAATTGCCCAACCACTCCAAACTATATCCCCACCTGTTTTAAAACATTTTATTTTCCCCAAAAACCCGGCGCCTTCCCCCCTTTCTTTTTACCTATGCCTCAAAAATTTCCCCCCACACCCCAAACTGACTCTTTCCCCACTCCTACAAGATGTTATTCCCCTTTCCCCATACACAAAAACACAGCTTCCCATCTTCATCAACATTTAACAATTCCCAAAATATTCCCTCCATCTTCCCAATACCCCAAATCTCCATTTTAAAAACTCTCCCTCCTATTTTTAACTGACAAATCCATTTGTTTCTAGGCTTTTTTTAACTTGTTAATCTCCTCCAAAACTTTTTCTTTTTTCAACAAAATTTTTGATAACACTCACCCCCTCTCTTTTTGCTCTCTTTTAATTGCTTCACCACTCTCTTAACCTCTCTCTTTTTTTCCTATACTCTTCCCCCCCTTTCATCACTTTTACTTTGTAAAAAAATTTCATATGCTAATTTTTCTCTTCTACTCTCTTTACATCATCATTCCACCAATCGCCCCTTTCCCTCCTGCACCACTTTCTGTAACCACAAACTTTGCGAACACCCCTAACACAACTTTTTTTAAACCCTCCCCCATCCTCTTCGCCCCATTCCTATGCTTCATTAGCCCATCTATCCCCCAATAGCTGCTTAACTTAACAATCTCCTCTTTTATTTTAAAAACCTTCACCTCTCTTTTCCCTGATGTTCTATTCTCCTTGTATCCATTACCTTTTACTTCAGTGTAGCTAAACTAAAAAAGTGATCGATATATCTGTGGCCCCTCTATAAACTTTTACATCCTAAAAGTTACTCAACGTCTTTTTCAACCAATACATAATCCAACAAACTACGTCAGGCCCTACTCATATCGGAACTTATTATCCTCTTTATCTTAAATTATTTTTTACCATAACTAAACCCCTTTCTATAAAAAAGTTCAATCAAAGGGCTCCCTTTATCTTTAAACCCTGGCACCCTAAACTTCCCTACCCACCCTCCTAAAAGTTTCTCCTATTTAGCATTCGGGTCCCTACCAAAATTTACCCCCTTCACTTGTTAAAAGGCTCCTATACTTTTCACTTAACATCTCCCAAAATCTCTCTCTCTCCTCTGCATTCCTCTCTTCTCCGGGTGCATACACGCTTATTATGACCCACTTCTCGCATCCAACCTTTACTTTAATCCAATAATTCTTGAATTTACACATTCATATTCTCTTTTCTCCTTCCATAACTGATCATTTAACATTACTGCTACCCCTTCCTTTGCTCTAACTCTCTCAGATACTCCAGATTTAATCCCATTTATTTTCCCCCCACTGAAATCTCCACCCCTTCAGCTTTGGTTTCGCTTAGAGCCAGGACATCCAACTTTTTTTCCCATTCATAACATCAGCAATCATCTGTTCTTGTCTCCGCACTACATCCAAGCACATTTAAGCATTCCCAGTTTTATAAAGTTTTTCTTCTTCTCTTTTTTAGTAAATGTATACAGGAGAAGGGTTACTAGCCCATTGCCCCCGGGCATTTTAGTCGCCTCATACGACACGCATGGCTTACGGAGGAAAGTTTTCTTTTCCACTTCCCCATGGACAATAGAAGAAATAAAAAAGAACAAAGCTATTAGGAAAAAGGAGAAAAAACTAGATGTATGTATATATATATATGCATGTGCGTGTTGTGAAGTGGGGACCAAAGTGAAGTAGGAGTAGCAAGATATCCCTGTTATCTTAGCGTGTTATGAGACAGAAAAAGAAACCAGCAATCCTACCATCATGCAAAAACAGTTACAGGTTTTGTTTCACAGTCATCTGGCAGGACGGTAGTACTTCCCGGGGTGGTTGCTGTCTACCAACCTACTACCTAAAACTTACCCCCCTATAATTTTTGCACTCTCTTTTGTCCCCTTTGCCTTTATACAAAGGAACTATGCATGCTCTCTGCCAATCCCTAGGTACCTTACCCTCTTCCATACATTTATTAAATAATAGCACCGGCTGAAAAATATGTGAAGGAATTCAAGGAGTACATAGACAGTGAAGAACTGAAACCTGAACAAGTGTTTAATTGTGACAAAACAGGCCTGTTTTGGAAGAAAATGCCAAGCAGGACCTACATTACCCAGGAGGAAAAGGCACTCCCAGGACATAAGCCTATGAAAGACAGGCTTACTCTTTTGATGTGTGCCAATGCTAGTGGTGATTGCAAAGTGAATCCTTTATTGGTGTATCACTCTGAAACTCCCAGAGAGTTCAGGCAAAACAATGTTCTCAAGGCTAATTTGTGTGCTGTGGAGGGCAAACAATAAGGCATGGGTCACTAGGGACTTTTTCTATGACTAGTTACACCATGCATTTGCCACCAATGTGAAAAACTACCTCCTGGAAAATAAATTGGACCTTAAGTGCCTCCTGGTACGTATTAGATAATGCTCCTGGTCATCCTTCAGATGTGACAGAGCGACTTTCTGGGGACATGAGCTTCGTTAAGGTTAAGTTTTTGCCTCCTTATACCACTCCTCTCCTGCAGCCCATGGACCAGCAGGTCATTGCAAACTTCAAAAAACTCTACACAAAAGCTATGTTTGAAAGGTGCTTTGTAGTGACCTCAGAAACTCAACTGACTCTAAGAGAGTTTTGGAGAGATCACTTTAGCATCCTCAATTCTGTAAACATTATAGGTAAGGCTTGGGAGGAAGTGACTAAGAGGACCTTGAACTCTGCTTGGAAGAAACTATGGCCAGAATGTGTAGACAAAAGGGATTTTGAAGGATTTGAGGCTAACCCTGGGAAGCCTATGCCAGTTGTGGAATCAATTGTGGCATTGGGGAAGTCCTTGGGGTTAGAGGTTAGTGGGGAGGATGTGGAAGAGTTGGTGGAGGAGGACAATGAAGAACTAACCAATGATGAGCTGCAAGATCATCTTCAACAGAAAGAGGCCAAACCTGAGGAAACTGCTCCGGAGGAGGGGATAGAGAAATTGAGGAAGTTGTCTATTTCAAAGATTAAGGAAATGTGTGCAATGTGGCTTAAAGTGCAAACCTTTTTTGATGAAAATCACCCTCACATAGCTATTGCAAGCCATGCTGGTGACTATTACACTGACAATGTTGTGAAACACTTTAGGAATGTCATAAAGGAATGGGAGGTACAGGCCTCTATGGACAGATATCTTGTGCGACAGAGGTCCAGTGACTCTCAAGCTGGTCCTAGTGGCATTAAAAGAAGAAGAGAAGTAACCCCGGAAAAGGACTTGACACCTCAAGTCCTAATGGAAGGGGATTCCGCTTCTAAACACTAACACCATCCACACTCTCCCCTCCTCTCATCCCATCAATCATCACCAGATCTTCAATAAAGGTAAGTGTCATGTAACTGTGCATGTCTTCTTCAGTTTGTGTGTATTAAAATTAATATTTCATGTGGCAAATTTTTTTTTTCAATACTCTGGGGTGTCAGGAACGGATTAATTTGATTTCCATTATTTTTTATGGGGAAAATTAACTCGACTAACGATAATTTTGACTAACGATGAGCTCTCAGGAACGGATTAATATCGTTGGTTGAGGGTCCACTGTATATATGTCAAAAACGGTGGCTCGTAAGACGTATGTATATGACCGAAACAGACAAAGGGTTAATACTTATGGGTGTCTGGAACGGATTAATTCTATTTCCATTATTTCTTATGGGGTAAATTAATTCGACTAACGGCTAGCTCTCTGGAACGGATTAATGCTGTTGGTCGAGGGTCCACTGTATTAATTGTACTAACTGGACAGAGGAGAGCAGAAGAGGAGAGGAGAAGAGGAAGGCACATGAAAACAGCAGTGAAATCTTCGGCCCCTATGCACGATATTTCTCCTAAACCTTAGAGTATAAAATGCAGTACTAACAGTATAAAAAGTAAAGTAAAAAATGAAATACAAAAATATTAAAATAAAATCGTTACAATAACTGTGATGCTGATATACAGTAGTAAAATATTTAGTAAAAAGTAACATACGATACTACGTAGCTAATAAAGAGTCGGAGAACCAATCAGGAACCTTCTGGGAAGAAGTGCTGACACAAGCAAGATAGAGCAGCCGACAAAATGTTGTATTCTTACACTAATATCAATAAAAAGGCTTATTTACCTATCACAATTGATCTATTATGACATAAGGCGAAATATCAACAGCACAGAATAAATATTATCTAGTACAGTGGAACCTCAAATTTCAAACTTAATCCGTTCCCGGAGCTAGTTCTAAATTCGAAAAGTCTGAAATTCGAAGCAATATTTCCCATAAGAAATAATGGAAATACAATTAATCCGTTCCAGAAACCCAAAAATATTCACAAAAAAAAATACATTTTATAGAGATTAATTACAGTTTTACATACACACAACAAATGCTATAGTCTTTAATTATGTATAGTAATATAAAAATAACATTTTTACTTACCTTTATTGAAGATTGGTGATGGGATCTGGAAGATAGGGAGGAGGAAGAGGGAGTTGGGGGTTATTGTTTGGAAGGAGAATCCCCCTCCATGAGGACTTCCGGTATCAAAGCCCTCTCTGGGGTTGCTTCCGTTCTCTGTATTGTAATGCCACTAGGACCAGCTTGAGAGTCATTGGACCCCAGTCTCACAAAATAACTGTCTACAGTCCTCTGTTTCTGTCTCACAAAATAACTATCCACAGTCGTCTGTTTCTGTCTTACAAAATAACTCCACAGTTGTCTGTTTCTGTCTCACAAAATAACTCCACAGTCGTCTGTTTCTGTTTCTGTCTCATAAAATAACTGTCCACAGTTGTCTGTTTCTGTCTCACAAAATAACTGTCCACAGTCATCTGTTTCTGTCTCACAAAATAACTGTCCACAGTCCTCTGTACATCCTGGCAAGCTCGACAAGTCTCACTCCAATCTCATACTTCTGTATTATTTCCTTCTTCACATCTATGGCGTTTCTCATTTTCTTTACCACAGGGGTACCGCTAGAAAGTTTCTTTGGGCCCATGGCAACTTATTTCACAGCCCCACAAGCACTAAACACAATTAAATAATCGTAAAATGTGTGAATGAGATCGCAGGTTAGTGTTCACTCAAGCATAAACAAAGCTAGACTGCTCACGGCGCCTGTGCGGGGACGCGGACAGAGCAAGCCAGCGGACAGGTCCCATACCCGGCGGTCCGAAAATAGGGGTGCGTTTGATAATAGGGACACAGTTTGTCCGAAAAATGGTCTTAGTGTATTTTCGAAACGTTCAATATGTGATATGTTTGATTTTTGAGGTTCCACTGTATAATATGAAGGCCTGCTGTGCAGATAGGGACTTTGTAGACACCACAGCCATAAGGCATATTATTTCTTCTTTCATCACTCTTATGTGAGAAAATGGATCTAGCATGAGGGTAAACTGTAACAGACACTCATAGCTTACGAAAACACTGAAAAAAAAGTTTTTTTTTAGGGAAAAAAAATATTTCCTGAGTACTTGGGTGTGTGCATGCTTTTGGCTATTATCTCGGAAGTAAGTTATTCACCTATTTTGTGAAAACCAATCAGTAATAATGAATGGATTGAATTTCCACAACAAACATTAGGATTTAATTTTTGAAGTATCCCTATTGTCAATTTTCTAAGGCTCGACTTACATCCATTTTGACTTATGACCAGTTGGTTGGAACAAAGCTTGGTTATAAGTAGGATGGTAGGTGAATTCAATTAAAGAGAGAAATAAAAAAGGGAATAAGAAAAGCTAAAAGAGATTATGAGGCTAAAGTGGCAAGGGATTCGAAGACTAACTGAAAAGGTTTCTTTCAGGTATATAAAAGTAAGATTAGTAACTCAGGTCAGGATCACTGACAGTGATAAGGAAAAGTGTGAATTTTTTAACTACTATTTCCTCTCAGCTTTTACGCAGGAAGATACATACTAGCAAAATTCCAGAAAAAAAATAAATTACAGTAGACCGTGATTTAGCACGATTCGGGTCTAGCACGACTGAAGAATTGCGGCACAATTTTACGTAACACATAAAATAAAGTTAACACTGTTGCGCAAGGGGAAAAATTTTTGAATGAGCGGTCGCCCCGGTGGGTTACACCACAAGGTCTCAACACCGCCATCCCCCACCACCTCAGCCACCCTGCCAGCCTTCAGTTGGGTTCATACGCGTGTACGACGACAATACTCAGGAAGTTCGCTGTGTTTATTTACATACATTGTACATATTTTCATTGCCATTTGTTAAATCTGTCAAGCAATCATGGCACCCAGTATGCATACAAGTGTTGCTGATAATGACAAGTCTAAGGAATTATGAAGAAAATCAAGATATTAGATGAGCTTAAGAGTGGCTCATGTGTCGCGGATAAAGTGATTGCCTGCTGCCTTAATAAAGCTTCAGTTGTACAATTAAAAGGAACGAGGCAAATATATAAAGCTTAAACAGATTTACTGAATGACTTGACTGACTTACTGACTTGACGACTGACTGACTTGCTTGATAAACTTACTGACTTGACTGAATGAGTTATGACTTGACTGACTCACTCACTTCACTAACTTACTGAAGAACTTGACTAAAGACTTACTGATTTGACTGAATGACTTACTGACTTGATTGAATAATTTACTGACTTGACTGACTGACTTACTTGACTGAAGAATGACTTGACTGACTTAATGACTTGATTGATTTACTAACTTGACTGAAGATTTAAATGATTTGAATGACTGACTGACTTTACGACTTACTTGACTGAAGGCTGACTTGACTAACTGAATGATTTGACTGATTACTGGAAAGACTTGACTGACTTACTGACTTGACTGAAGACTTACTGACTTGACTGAAAAACTTACTGCCCTGAATGACTTACTGACTGACTGGAATGACTTACTGACATGACTTCTGATTTGACTGACTTACTGAATGACTTAAAGTTAGATTTTTTCACTGAAGAGGACCCTGAAACAGTGTCTAGAGCAGCGATGTCTTACCCTCAATTGTATAATGTACCATAGGATAAAAATAAAACAGAAAATCATTACAGAATTTATGCATGCTCCAGTACAATCATCGACTTCAGTACCAGAACCTCTACCATCCACCTCAGCCCAGCAGGCATAACTCTCCACTCTACAAATCATCCACAAACCCCCAGCACCCCCAATTTAAGGTAAGAAATACTATAATTTCTTTTGCATTTGAATCTTAAGCAGTAAAAACAACATAATACATCACAATAATGAACAACAATTACATATTCACTTTTATTTTTGTACGATCTGTTTTTCTAAAAAAAAGTTGTTTAGCTTCTAGGGGGCTCCCAGGATTGTAACCCTATTTTTCCCATAAGTTATTCAGTTCATCTAACACAATTTTACCCAACACAGCATTTTCAGGAACGTCACTACCATGTTAACCCCTTTTAGGGTCGACAGGCCCTCTTCGAAACTCGTTCTCAGGGCGGCCAATTTAAAAAAAAAAAAATTATTTTTCTTATGAAAAGATAGAGAATCTTTTCCCATCATAAGACACCAAAAGTTTGAAATTTGATAGAAAACTTACGGAATTATGCTCTCGCAAAATTTTGCGGTCTCGGCGATGTTTACGCATGGGCGATTTTGCCCACTTTGAGCCCCATTTTCGGCCAATTACACTGTACTAGTCGACAAAAAACATGAATATTTCGCTAGAACTCCATTTTTTCTATCGAATGGGTGCAAGAAACCACTCATTTATGAAATTCAACTATCCATACAGTGGTCAGAATTTAGCAATTTTGCCAATTTCACACAAATTTCAAAAGATGCCAATTTCCGAATAGGGTCCAGAATAAAACAAGAAAGACATTCCTGGCACTAAAATGACATTTCCTCTAGTCATTATTCACGTCTCAAGGCCCTCTTATATTCTTTTGCTTTCCCACTTTGAATTTTTATTTTCACAAAAAATATAAGATTTACTGTTATGCAGACTACTGCATTAGTGTAAAAAAGGTATAAATTATTTGGTGCATTTGTGAAAGAATATTAGACTCACCAGTTGACGTGTATTGCACGCTTGGCACGATTTGTTTATTTTTAAATTTTGGGTAAAATCGAACATTTCTGCTACTTTGAGCTCAATTTCAAGGCACCTTTCTTTGTAAAACCCGTCAAAATCATCTCTATTTCTGTAATATGTCTTCCATTCTATAAAATGAGACCCAAAAAAACTAGAAATACAACAAAAAATACCCTACGAAAATACACTGCAAAGTGCCCGATTTATTAAAAAAAAATGGTTTAAAGTTTTTTTTTCTCATTATGCACTGTGGCTGCAGGATTTTTTTTTGACTGTGCACACTGACCACATAAAACCCATTCTTTCATATGAAGGCTACCACTTTCTCCCACTAGTTTGAGGCCGCTAGAATTTATGAGTACTGTTTCGTCAAAAACCCCTACGCGTAAGACGTACTAGTACGACGAAAACCCTCAAAGGGTTAACCCTTTCAGGGTCGGTAAATTCAAAAAAAAAAAAAAAAAAAAAAAAAGATTTTTTTCTTATGAAAAGATAGTGCTTTTCTTTCTGAATTTTTTAGGCTAAACAAAAAATTTTACCACCAATATTTACTGAGATATGGAAGCATGAAGTTGACAGAAAAAAGACCGGCATACAGTAACACCGCCTACTGCCGGGGCACCCGCATTAGTTTATTTTATTTTTTAGGGGCTATTTTCTATTATTTTTTAATTTTTTGTTTCCAAATAAAATTTTATGGCCTGTGAGACCAATATGAGCACTATTTGTAAGTTATTTCTTTTTTATACTAAAAAAATAACTGCATAAACACTGATATCATATTTTGTTTACAAAAAATATTTACACAAACGAACAATACAATATTTTGTTTATTACTATTTTTCTATATTTTATATATACATATACAGCCACAGGACATGTTTCTAAAGTTCTGCAGCCCTGTGAAAGTCTTGAAACTGGGTCATCACACTGGTGTTTTTACACTCCCACACATAAAACGATGTCTATGCGTTTTTGTGGGCTTTTTTTTTGTAGTCACAGAATAACCCCTTTTCGACCTTTTTTCTTGAAAGCATAGCAGGAGTTTTGTTAGGAAGTGATCCCATGCTTCAGATAAAGGTAGTGCGATAATTTGGGTTTTCTATTGCAGGTGCTGTTCCTTGGTACTTGATTATTATTTGTCTGATGACAGGTAAACAAAATTCGCCATATGGTGGTTTGTTTCAGGTCCACATCTTATGTATATTATAAGCATTGAGCATGGAAATGTCCAGAATACAGAAAAAGAGTTTTATGTACCACTTATAACTCTTGCTAACACAATCAGCAAACCCAATCTGCATGTCACATTTGCCCACCAAATGCATGTTGAGGGTGTAGTCAATCACAGCTGCAGGTTTTAGAATGGGCTCATTTCTTTTTCTATGCTGCCTGCCAGTGTCTGCCATTTCATTAGGGTGAACTGATGACAACAGTGTGACATCTCGTTTGTCATGCCACCAAAATGCCATGATGTCATTAGCAGCAAACGCCTGCATCTCACCTCCACGAGTGCCAGAGTCGAGCCTGGGCACATGTTTACGATTTGCATGCACTGTGCCACACACATCCGTCATGTTCGCAAGCAAGAAATCACTGAGTAAGGGGCTTGTGTACCAGTTATCAGCATACAATATATGTCCCTTACCAAGATATGGTTCCATTATTGTTCTAAAAACATCACCGGAGATACCCAGTAACTTCCTGGTATCTTGCAATGTATTACTTCCAGTGTACACAATTATATCCAATACCAGACCACTGTAACAATCACAAAGCACAAACAACTTTATACCAAAGTGTTTCCTCTTGCTTGGTATGTATTGCTTGAATGAAAGTCTTCCTTTGAACAGAATCAAAGACTCATCAATAACAAGCTTCCTGAAGGGATAAAAATACATATTGAATTTCTGCTTCAGATACATGAACACATTCCTAATCTTATATAACCTGTCATTTCTGTCAGGCCTGGTTTTGTCTGAGAAGTGAAGCATACGTAACAGTAGCACAGATCGATTCACTGGTATTATATCACTGAAACCTGAGGTTGCAATCAGGCGGTTTGTTGACCAGTATGATTTCACACTGTGCTTATACACATGTGGCATAAGCATTATTGTGGCAAAGAAAAGATACATCTCAGCCACAGTTGTCTCCTTCCACTGGTGTAGATGTGATTTTGGTGAAAGTATTGTGTTTGCCATGGTGTACTCGTAGTATCTGTTGGTTTCCCTGATAATAATTTCCATCAGAGGTTCGTCAAAGAATAACTCAAAACATTTCAGTTCAGTGACATTGTTCCCCAGTGTACAACATGGCCATATTCCACTTTGGCTTTCATCAAACTGATGGGGATTTGGAACAAAATTGGCAGCTTCCTGCCAATCCCAGGTGCGGTCTGCTGGTGGGTACTGGATATTGACAGGTAGTTGTGGTTGTGGAGGATGTGGTTGTGGAGGCTGGTGTGGAGGCTGGTGTGGTGGGTGGGTGGGGGATGGTGGCCTTTGTTGTAGATCAGCTGAGGCAGTGGCGTGGGTGGCAGCATGGCCCACTGCTGGTGCCTCACAGCTGGCACCACCACTACCACCACCATGCACATTTTCCATCCCATTTGCAACACTATCATCTTCATTTTCACTATCTGTTCCTGTTGTACAGCCATGGGATGTACTCCGAGATGTACTCCTTAAGCCTTTCAGGGTCCAAGGCCAAAATCTGAAGTGGTGCCCCAGTGTCTAAGAATTTTCAAAAAAAAAAAAATTTGTTATTTTTTCTTATGAAATGGTAGAGAATCTTTTTCTGAAGGAAAATAAAAAAAAAAGTACGAAATTTAGGGAAAATTGACAAAATTTATGCCTCGCGAATTTTGTGGTACGATTTTTTACGAATCACAATTTTTTTCCCAATTTGACTCCCATTTTGGGCCCAAATTAATTATTCCAGTTGCCCAAATTCTTAGCTATTTACTAAACTTCTATTTTATCGATCGAGCACAAGAAACGCCAAGTCAACCAAAAAAAAAAAAAAAAAAATAAATACAAATTTAAAGGCCAATTTAAACCAAAAAATTCAAATTTAATTTTTCAAATAAAAAAGGATCCAAATACAAATGTAGGTATTTTCCCGGCACTAAACTAACATTTCCTATTCATAGTTTGTTTTGGGCTTTACAAATAAATTCCATTTTTATTTTTTTTTCACTAATGAATTTTTTTTCACACCAAAAATAGAAGATTTCTGTTATGCAATATTGAATAATTTTATAAATACATCACCAATTTGTGAATGTATAATGACCCCCCAGTGGGGTGTATTGACGTGTGAGGTGTTTGTTTATCTTGAAATCGGCAAAAATTTAAAATTTCCGCTACTTTGGCTATTTTTTAAGCCATTTCCAGTCCAAAAACATTTAAAATCACTCTATTTCTGTAATATGTCTCCCCTTCTATCAATGAGACCAAGAAATCGCAAAACAACTATAAAAAAACATACGAAAAAAAAAACTGCAAAATCGCTGTTTTAAAAACGAAAATCCGGGCTCAGTTTTTTTCTTCATTAAAAACCCTGGCTCAGGATTTTTTTATTGTGCACACAAACCCACAGATGTATTCTCTCAAATCTAGGGCCCCAAATTGCCACTTACGTTTATCAGATGAGCTGATTAAAGGGCTAGATCTACAGTTTGGACCCTGAACTAAACCATGATCTAGGGGTGGCCCTGAAAGGGGTTTAAACCCGGAAAAACATATGGCACACTAAAGAGCGCATTACCGCGTATAACTGATGCTTTACTGGAGAATATTCCACTTTACTATCACAAATTTGGAAAATGTTTTTTAAATTTTGGGTTCAATTCACATCACTTTCATTCAATGCTCACTCTGAGTCCGGGGCGGGGGAAAATAGGGTTTTCCCTTTTGGGTTTTGGTAAACTGAAAGGACAAGATCCCCAGCACCAAAGATGGAAGGCTGAGGGTTGTCTGGATTTTCCTCACTATTACCGGTATTGTGGTCATTAGTTTCGGTCACAACCTCATCAAAACCTTGAAACTCATCTTCACTGGAACTTCCATCTGTATTAGAACTGTCACTGGGGAACAAAAGTGTCCCAATTCGCTGAGGAGTGATGAGTCTCTTATCGCGAGGCATGGTGAACAAGGTCTACTAAAATGGCGTTCCCACAATGCGCCACTGGGTCCCAGAATTTTTTTCTATCACGCACACCAACCACGCAGACCCATTTTCTCACATCTAGGCCTACCAGCTGTTTCCTGCTTAATTTGAAGCCGCTAGAATTTATGCGTACTAGTACGGCACCGACCCTGGCACACAAGCCGCACTAGTACAGCACCAACCCTGAAAAGGTTAAACTGTCCAAAAGTAGATTTAAGTTTTCACTGCCAGCGCTCCAAATATTTTGAAAAATATTTTTTTTTTAAATTAACCTTTTTGGGGTCCAGAGGGGAATTTCAAAGTGTGTGCCAGGGTCCAAGAATTTTCAAAAAACTTTTTTGTTATTTTTTCTTATGAAACGGTAGAGAATCTTTTTCTGAAGGTAATAAAACAAAAAGTACAATATCTGATGGAAAATTGACGAAATTATGCTCTCGTGAATTTTAATGTGTCAGCGATATTTACGCATCGGTGGTTTTGCTGATTTATACTCCCATTTTAGGCCAATTACATTATTCCAGTCCCAGGTTTCCCTACCCTAAATTCGCTAGTTTTGTTTCTTTTCTATCGAATGAGCACAAGAAATCACCCAGTCAGCTGTTTCAACTACAAAAAAAAGTGATCAAAAAATTGGAAAAATTTGGCCAATTTAATGAAAAGTTCAAAATATTCCAATTTAAAAATAGGGTCCAGAATAAACAATGCAGGCATTCCTGCAACTAAACTAACATTTCTTCTCCTTCATTAGTTACATTTTCAGGTTTACAAAGTGAATTCCATTTTGTTTTTTTTATTCACATAAAAAATTTTTTATTCACCCCAAAAATAGAAGACTTACGTTAGCAATATTGTAAAAATTTGTATAAATAATATCACCACATTTGTGAATGTATATTAGACCAGCAGCTAGCGTGTATTAAACGTGTGAGATCATTTGTTTACTCTTGAAAAATCGGCAAAACTTTTAAACATTTCCGCTATTTTGAGCTCGGTTTCAAGCCTTTTCCCGTTAATAAAATAAAAAAAATCATCTCTATTTCTGTAATATATCTTCAATTCTATCAAATTGAGAGAAAGAAATTGAAAATAAAAACTTAAAAAAACACATAAAAAAAAACACTGCAAAGTCGCTGTTTTAATCAAAAATTAGTCTCAGTTTTTTCTCATTATGCACTGTGTGTTGCAGGATTTGTTTTATGTGGTGCACACATACCACATAGATGTATTCTCTCATATCTAGGCCCAAATTTACCACTCTGAGCTTATCTGATGAGTTGAACTCATGGCGTAGAACTCCCGGTTTGGACCCTCAACTCAAAGCTTTAAGAAAACGGCACAGACCCTGAAAGGGTTAAAAGAGGGCAATTTTCTGTGTTATAAGACCAAAAAAAAAAAAATTTCAGAACTAGTACTTACTGAGATATAAGACCGTGAAGTTGTTGTTGGATGCTCACCTGACAGCAACATTAAGTCCTGCCGCTTGCAGAAGTGTTGCCGATATACCTTTTTTTCTTGTTTTTTTTTTAATTTATATATTTTGTATGTTCTGATAATTACAATTTATAATAGTTTTGTGATTTCAAAGCCAATCTATGTTCTGACACTAATATTAGGTACTGAAATAGTACTCAAAAACAGTAGGGCCCCGCCTTACAGAGTTTCGCTTTATGGCGTTCCGCTAATGCGGCGATGTAAAATTACAACCAAAATTTGCTATACGGCAAGCGGTCTTTCAAATACGCGGTGACCTACCCGGTTTGTTTACATTCTACGGACCAATCTATTAAGTCAGGAAACTTTCCAAAATTTCAAGTGTTTTTAACCTTAAATGGTCCCAAACATATATATACGTTTTTTCAACATCTGAAAGTATGTAAAAAAATGTAGATCTTCTTTTTTGTTTTACATTTGAAAATGTGTAAAAAAAACCTTTTATCTACATTTTTTTTGTTACATTTGAAAATATGTTAAAAAAAGTAGATCTACTTTTGTACACTACAAATTTTGAACGCGATTTGTTTGGACCGTTTAAGGGTTAAAGTTACTGCGTATTTTATATGCTCTGATAATTATACTTACTTTGTACCTGTATTCAAATATACTTACACACTGTGCTGGTGTGCAGGTACCCATGAAAGTGCTAAGGAGTCTCTTACTCATGAGGCCAATACTACGTAAAAAATAATCACTCTTGGGCACACTAAAGTCTTATTTTACATTAATATAAGCAATTTCATTAATCCATCTATGATTTTTCCTCAAAATATATATAAACCGTTACATAGCATTTTAAACACGATAACTTACACTCACGAATAAAAATTGACATAAATTTGAGATTTGTTTACAAAGCTGCTGTGTAGGTTGTGTCGGAAGAATTACGTTTTCTCTAGTCAAACTGGAGGAAAAACTGTAGAAAAATATTCTTTTTTGTATGCCTTCACTTATATATAGCAATTCAAAAACCCTTGTGGGTTTAGTGCTTTTTATGATAATAATAATAAAAAACAACATAATAATAATAATAATAATAATAATAATAATAATATAATAATAATAATAATAAATAATAATAATGCCGGGAGCAAGGAGCTTAGTAACCCCTTCTCCTGTTATATTACTAAATGTAAAAGGAAAAAAACTTTGTTTTTCCTTTGGGCCACCCCACCTCGGTGGGATACGGCCGGTGTGTTGAAAGAAAGAAGAATAATAATAATATCTTCATTCACTCTAAAAATGGTGTGTTGCTGTTTGTTTATTCTGTACTAACTTGTACAACTTGTACACAATGTAAGAGTATTTGTATTGTGAGGTAATTATTATTATAATAAAAAATATTGAGGTAAATGTTTACAAAACTCTTACAAATGTTACACAAATAACCCCCACATAAAAGAGAGAAGCTTACGACGATGTCGTCGTAAGCTTCTCTTTTATGTGCGGGTTATTTGTGTATCGTTCCAGTCACGGTATTGTGCGTTTTTGTTATTTATCTTACAAATGTACGTGAATGAACTAAAAGTAGACACATATTAGTACGCATTTATTTTGCCTGACCAAGTGATCGTACACTACCTGTTCAGTTTGTATTCCCTTACATTTTCTGAACTCTGTATCTCGTTCTCTCTCTCGTTTACTCTTATATTAACTTGTTGGCTCTCCCTTGCGATGGCGTCTAGGCTTAGCTGTGATAAAAAGAGGAGTCGTAAGCCTCTTGCTTTAAGTGCCAAGTTAGAGGATGATGGTGTACCATTCTGATTTTATTCAATAAACACCCTGCCACTCACCTCTCACTATTAATATTAATATTTAAGGCAAAGTAATAGGTGTAAATTGTGTGTATCTACCTTTTATTGTGTTTTTAAAAGCCTATTTCTATTGCTAACTTAATATAAGTTAGTGTAAACTTGTTGTCTGGCATTTATTGCATATTTTATATGTGCTCTGATAATAATATTGTGGACCTGTTTTGGTAGCCGGCCGGAGGGACAACATTACGCTTTTCTACCAGCCATCAGAGAAAATTTTGTATGAATCTGCGGTTTTGGGCCCCGCCACTCCCCCACTCCGATTTTGTTTAAAAATTTTCAGCATGAATTATTCATTACCTCTCCCTTCGCTTTTGAGGGATCAAAAGGTAGTTGTTAGAAGAAATTTAAAATTCAGTGAACATGTTTTCGATGCTAGAAATATGCCTGTGGGCCCAGTGTAGGACCCGGGTAGGTAGCCAGGGTGGGCACACCACCAGCTACCTACACTGACTTCCACAAATAAATACCATTTACCCTCTTCCATATTAACCCCCAGGGGGTCGACAGGTCCCCTCAAGACTTTTTCTCAGGGTAGGCCCAAATTAAAAAAAAAAAATTATTTTTTCATAAAAGTTAGAGAATTTTTCCCCAATCTAAGACACCAAAAAATGAAATCTGATGGAAACTTACAGAATTTGCTCTCACAAAGTTAGGGTCTCACGTGTTTGGATTGGCAATTTTTCTCACTTGAGCCCCACTTTCGGCCAATTCCAGTGCCTGTTTTTCAAAAAACAAAAATTTTGCAAAAAAATCCATTTTTTCTATCGAAGAGTACAAAAACCACCCATTTTCCGATTTAATTATCCAATAAAGGGTCAGAATTTTAAAATTTTTCCCAAATTTTACACAAATTTCAAAAGAGCCAATTTCCGAAAAGGGTCAGAATAAAAAAAAAAGACATTCCTGGAAAAAATAAAAAGTTCTCTGTTGTTAGCCATCCCCAGGCCCCTCTTATATTTCTTTGGTTTCCACTTCGAATTTTTTTCTTACAAAAAAAAAAAAAAATTTCTTTATGCAGACGCTGCTTGGGTAGAAATTGATAAAAATATCAGCGCACTTTAAAAATTTAGGCTCACCCGTTGATGTGTTTGAACCTTTTCATGATTTTTTACTTTTTTAAATTTGGTAAAAGTCGAACATTTCTGCTACTTTTTTAAATCAGTCAAAATCGTCTCAATTTCTGTAAAATTCTTCCCCTTTTAAAAAAGAACCAAGAAAAAAAGAATACAACAATAAATCATATGAAAATACAGTGAAAGTCGCTGTTTTAATCCAAAAAAAACGGTCAAAGTTTTTTTTTTCATTACGTACTGTGTGCTGCAGTATTTTTTTTTATACTGCACACACTGACCACACAGACCCATTCTTACATATGTAGGCCTACCAGCTTTCTCTCACTAGATTTGAGGGCGCTAGAATTTAGGCGTACTAGTATGTCAAAAACCCTGGGTCGTAAGACGTACTAGTACGTCCGAAACCCCCAAAGGGTTAAGACTGCACATATTTTAAGGTAAATAGTGAGTGTACTGTATGTGTATTTTAACTCTCTGGGATGTTTTAAATATCATATACAGTGGTCCCCCGCTTTTCGTAGTTCCAGGCAATCGTAAAATTCGCCAATCATAGGGGCATTTTCATATAAACATGGACTCGCTTTTCATAGGTTGACTCACGAATCGTAGTTGTCTGGGATGCGTACGCATGGCGTGGGCCAGTCTGGCATTGTTTACCAGTGAGCGAAGGTCCCCTCGCGTGCTCCAGCGAAATATTTCATAATATCCATTTATTTTAGTGCTTGCAAGTACTAAATAAACTACCGTGGCTCCAAAGAAAGCTCCTAGTGCCAAGCTGTGGTAAAGAAGGTGAGAAATACGATTGAATTAAGAAAACCACCATTGAACAATATGAAAGTGGTACAAGTGTGGCCAAACTGTCAAGGATGTATAAGAAACCCTACACAACCTTATGTTCCATAGTGGCCAAGAAAAATGAAATAAAGGATACTGTTGTTGCAAAGGGAGTAACTATGCTGACAAAAATGAGATCACCAGTACCGGAAGAGGTTGAGAAGTTATTATTGGTGTGGATAAATGAGAAACAATTAGCAGGAGATACTCTTATGACTTCGTTTATTTGTGATAAGGCTAGGCAGTTGCATGAAGATTTGGTAAAGAAATTGCCTGCAAATAGTGGTGAAGTGAGTGAATTTAAGGCCAGCAAAGGCTGGTTTGAGAGATTTAAGAACCGTACTGGCATACACAGTGTGGTAAGGCATGGTGAGGCTGCCAGTTCGGACCACAAGGCGGCTGAAAAATATGTGTATGAATTCCAGGAGTACATAAACAGTGAAGGACTGAAACCTGAACAAGTGTTCAATTGTGACGAAACAGGCCTCTTTTGGAAGAAAATGTCAAAGAGGACCTTCATTACATATTTTAGGGAAGTGTTAAAGAGATGCCAGAAACAGAGCTCTCTCCACAGTTATTTTGTGAGACAGGACTCCAGTGACTCTCAAGGTGGTCCTAGTGGCATTTTATTTTTATTTTATTTTTATTTTATTTAAAAATTTGTGCACACATACAGAGGTACAAAAAATACAGAAAAGAGCAGTATGCCAAAGCCACTTATACTATGCATAGCATTACGGGCTGGCTTAAAATTAACTTAAGATGAACTAAGCAATGATGACATCGGTGATAAAACTTTAATGTAAACAGATTACTATAAAGCACAAGTGAGTATTACAAAGACAGGTCATATGGTTGTATGCATTGTTGTACATTCAGTAGAATGAAGTATTCTGTTAGGTAGTGTATTTAAAAAATAATAAAGTTAGATTGGGTTTTAGGTTTAACATTTATGTGATATAATTGTGAGAAACATTTAAGATATACAATTTATAAGGTTCAGTTATTCAGTATTTATTTGGTTTTGGGTGAGTAAGTGATCTTTGAGAAGAGACTTGAATTTATAAACAGGTAGTGTTTCTTTTATATTTACAGGTAATGAGTTCCAGATTTTAGGGCCTTTTATGTGCATTGAGTTTTTGCAGAGTGTGAGATGGACACGAGGAACATCAAAGAGTGATCTGTGCCTTGTGTTATGGTCATGTGTTCTGTTGAGGTTGGCAAGGAGATGTTTGAGGGGAGGGTTAATATCAGAGTTAAGTGTTCTATGTATGTAATAGGTGCAGTAATAAGTATGAATGTTTTGTATGGTGAATAGGTTTAGTGTATTGAATATTGGTGGAGTGTGTTGCCTATAGTGAGAATTTGTTATCATTCTAACTGCAGCCTTTTGTTGGGTAATTAGTGGTCTGAGATGGTTACTTGTTGTTGAGCCCATGCACACAATTCCATAGGTGAGATAGGGGTTAAATAGAGAGTGATATAGGGCCAGGAGGGCTGACTGTGGAGCATAGTACCGTATCTTCGATAGTATGCCTACAGTCTTGGAAATTTTCTTAGAAATTTGTTGTATATGTGTATGAAATTTGAGTCTAATTATCAGGTGGATTCCTAAGAATTTTCCCTCTGTTAGCTTTGTGATAGGTGATCCGTTTATCATTATGTTAAGAGGGACATCTGTAGCTCTGTTACCAAACTGAATGAAGTAGGTTTTGTCAATGTTTAGTGTAAGTTTGTTAGTCCTCATCCAGGTAGATATTTCTGTATTCTGTATTTACAGTATTGGCTAGCGTGACTGGGCTCGGGTGGGAGAAGACGTATGTAGTGTCATCTGCAAATAGTGGGGTTGAGTAATATGCGAAAGCATTAAGAAACAGAGAAGAGAAGCAACCCCAGAAAAGCAAATGGTACCTGAGGTGTTGATGGAAGGGGATTCCCCTTCCAAACTATAAACAATCCACTCTCTCTCCTCCTCCAGTCTCCCATACACTAAGAAGAATCTCCAATAAAGGTAAGTGTTATGCTGTTAATGTTCATTCATCATTTCCCATTGTATTGTTTATATACTACATGTATAATTCATGTTAAAATTTTTTTTGTTTTAATACTTCTGGGTGTATAGGTAGTAGGTTGGTAGACAGCAACCGCCCAGGGAGGTACTACCGTCCTGCCAAGTGAGTGTAAAACGAAAGCCTGTAATTGTTTTACATGATGGTAGGATTGCTGGTGTCCTTTTTTCTGTCTCATGAACATGCAAGATTTCAGGTACGTCTTGCTACTTCTACTTACACTTAGGTCACACTACACATACATGTACAAGCACATATATACACACCCCTCTGGGTTTTCTTCTATTTTCTTTCTAGTTCTTATTCTTGTTTATTTCCTCTTATCTCCATGGGGAAGTGGAACAGAATTCCTCCTCCGTAAGCCATGCGTGTTGTAAGAGGCGACTAAAATGCCGGGAGCAAGGGGCTAGTAACCTCTTCTCCTGTATATATTACTAAATGTAAAAGGAGAAACTTTCGTTTTTCCTTTTGGGCCACCCTGCCTCGGTGGGATACGGCCGGTGTGTTGAAAGAAAGAAAGACTTCTGGGTGTCAGGAACGAATTAATTGTATGCACATTATTTCTTATGGGGAAAATTGATTCGTAAATCGTAAATTTTGTTTATAGTAACGGCTCCAGGAACGGATTAATTACGAACAACGAGGGACCACTGTATTAAGTATGAGACGGGGAGCCAGGGCTACCTACACCTGACTTCCTACAAATAAGTACTACTCACCTCTCTCCGTACATTAAGATTACAAATACAGTGGTCCCTCGTTTTTCGTAGTTAATCCGTTCCTGGAGTTGCTACTATTAACGAAATCTACGATTTGCGAAACAATTTTCCCCATAAGAAATAATGTAAATACAATTAATCCGTTCCTGACACCCAAAAGTATTAAAACAAAAAATTTTTTTTACATGAAATATACATGTAGTACATGTTGAATAAATTAGACACATGTGCAACTCTTGGGTATCTTTATTGAAGAAACGTTTTGCCACACAGTGGCTTCATAAGTCCATACAAAGGAGAATCTGAGAACAGGAGGACTGATGAAGCCACTGTGTGGTGAAACGTTTCTTCAATACACATATCCAAGAGTTGCACATGTGTCTAATTTATCAACATGTCGGTTCTCTGAACCATTCATCTACAAACCTGTCAGGACACTGCAACTTCTTGGGATCTTAATACTTGGGAATTCTTCGCTTGCCTAATTCTTGGGCACGACCTACTTCCACATTGAACAAATGTGCACCACCTATGACTGCTGCACCTCTCCTACCAACGGTTTATAAGCTCCTTAAAAATTAACAAAAAGGCACAATACCGTGACTGGAACGATACAAAAATAACCCCACATAAAAGACAGAAGTTTTACGACGACGTTTCGGTCCGACTTGGACCATTGACAAAGTCACACTAACAGAGGTGGGGGCAGGACGGCTAATATATAGGCGGGAAAAGAGGGGAGGTAGTAGCGGGTGGTAGTAGTAGTAGTAGTAGTAGTACAAGAATAGTATATAATACCGACAGGAGAAATGACACCATGCACAACACCCCGGGCATCCCCACCGAGACGTTTCGCCATCCAGCCAGCCACTGGATGGCGAAACGTCCACAACAAAGACAACCAGACGCCGCACATGTGTCTAATTTCATCAGTAGATGTAGTAGAAGAAGAAGAGGTAGTAGTAGTGGTAGTGGTTTGAAGTGGGAAATAAGGAAGCGAGCCAGTCAAATACAAAGGAAAGGGGAGCACTGCAAGAGAGCTAGAAACCCACAGAGGAGAGCAAGCGCACCGAGGTGCGTGAAAGGGGAAAATGGTGAAATAAAATAAAGAAGGAACAGAAACACGAGACAGGAGAGAGAAAGACAACCCAGAGGAGAAAAAGGGGAGAGGAAAGGGGAAGAGGAAGAAGAAAAAGAAGGAGAAGGGAAAAAAAATGAGGATTCAGGTTTAAGTCACGGGTGTTCTGAAGTTTGGAGCATTTTTCATGTAGTGGGGAGAGGAAAGGCATCTACAGAGACGAAGCCAGGGCTAAGGTTCATACAAGGAAAGTTGTGTATAAGAGAGGATTCAACTAAACGGCGACTGTTCGAGTTGGAAGTAGGGAAGACAGTTTTAGCAGAAGACCAGTCAATAGGATGGCTATGATCTCTGACGTGACAGAAAAGAGCATTGTTAGTGCGGCAAGCCTAACACAAATTTTTGTGCTCTCTAAGTCTGTCAGAAAGAGATCGACCAGTTTCTCCAAAGTATTGAAGAGGACAGGAGGAGCAAGAAATAGAGTAGCCCACCAGGACATCTGTAGGGGGAGGAGAGTATGAACTACACTACTACAAACCCACTACTACTAACCTCCACCTCTTCCTGCCTATATATATAGCCGTCCTGCTCCACCTCTGTTAGTGTGACTTTGTAAAAGGTCCAAGTCGGACCGAAACGTCGTCGTAAGCTTCGTCTTTTATTGGGCGGGTTATTTGTGTATAAGCTCCTTCTCCGCACGTATGCCGTATTCTATTCAAGATTGATAGACTGAACACATCGACTCAAGGTTGAGGGACTGTTTTACCTCATTCTCCTCCTGTTCTTCAAGATTCTCCTTTGTATGGACTGATGAAGCCACTGTGTGGAAAAAAGTTTTTTCAATAAGATACCCAAGAGTTAAAATGGTCTAATTTATAACTTCAGTTCTCTGCCCCATTCTTTAAAACATGTAGACTAAAAAATAAAAGGGGGAAAGTGAAAAAACATTAACAGCATAACATTACCTTTTTTGGGAAAATTTCTTCTTGTTTTGGGAGCGGAGGAGGAGAGAGGGGGATGTTTATTTTTGGGAAGGGGAACCCCCTTCAGAACACCTCGGTCCCAATTGCTTTTGGGGGTTGCTTTCTTCTCTGTTTTCTTAATGCCACTAGGACCATTTGGGAGTCCTGGACCCCCTTTTCCGCAAATAACTGGGGAGAGAGGTCTGTTTTTGGCGTCTTTTTAAACATTTCCCCAAAAATCCCCCAAGATTTTGTCACTGTACATGTTCCCAAACATGCTTGCAAAAACCTGTCGGGGTGATGTTTCCCCTAAAGCTTTCCATTTCCCCCACATAGAAAAAATTCTTTAATTCTGAAGAAGCCCATCTTCCTCTTTTTCCCCCTCCTCGAAATCGGGTTGCTGTTCTGCTAAAGTTTTTGCAGCTCCTGGTGGCCTTCGTTGGGGCTTTCCCCAATTCTTCCAACCCTCCAAACTCAATCCAACCCCATGGAAACCCCAGTCCCAAAACTGTTTTGCAACAGAATGGCTCTCGGTCAGTCCCAAACCTTCAAAATCCCTCTTGTCGCACAATTGGCCACAATTTTCTCCAGGCAGAGTTCAAAGTCCTGGTAGTCACCCCTCCCAAGCCTACCTTTTAAGGGTTATGCAATGGGGGAAATGCTGAAAGTGTTCTCTCCAAAATTCCCTTAGGGTCAAGTGAGTGTCTGTGGTCACAGTCAAGCCCCTGTGAAACTTTGTTTTGGGTTTGTAGACTCTTTTAAAGTTTGCAATGACCTGTTGGCCCATGGGCTGGAGGAGAGGAGTGGTATTCGGGGGAAAGAACTTTACTGTGATGAACCCAAAACTCCTCGAAAATTAGGTCATCCAAGTTTGGAGGATGAGCAGGTGCATTGTCCATTACTAGCAGGCACTTGAGATCCAATTTCTTTTCCAGGGGGTTTAATTCTTCACACTAGGGCCAAAAAACTTCATTGAACCACTCGACGAAAATTTCCCTCGTGACCCATGCCTTACTATTAGATTTCCAAAACGCACACAATTTACTCTTCATAACATTGTTTTTCCTGAACATTCTGGGATTTTCAGAATGGTACACTAGTAATGGCTTCACTTTGAAATCCCCACTGCATTAGCACAGAACATTGCATCAGCCTGTTTTCATAGGCTTGTGCCCTGCATTCCCTTTTCTCCTGTGTAATGAAGGTCCTCTTTGGCATTTTCTTCAAAAGAGGCCTGTTTCGTCACTTTGACACTTGTTCAGGTTTCGTCCTTCAGCTTCTATGTACTCCTTTAATTCATGCACATATTTTTCAGCCGCCTCGTGGTCTGAACTGGCAGCCTCACCATGCCTTACCACACTGTGTATGCCAGTAGGGTTCTTAAATCTCTCAAACCCAGCCTTTGCTGGCCTTAAATTCACTCACATCACCACTATTTTCAGGCAATTTCTTTACCAGATCGTTGTGCAACTCCCTAGCCTTTTCACAAATAATCAAAGTCATAAGAGTATCTCTGGCTAAGTGTTTTCTCATTTATCCACACCAATAATAACTTCTCAACCTCTTCCAGTACTGGTGATCTCATTTTTGTCAGCACAGTTACCCCCTTTGCAACAACAGCATCTTTGATTTCCTTTTTCTTGGCCACTTTGGAACTTTTGGGTTTGAGTAGGATTTCTTATACATCCTGGCCAGTTCAGCCGCACTTGTACCACTTTCATATTGTTCAATGATGTTTTTTTTAATTCAATCATATTTCTCACCTTCTTTTACCACAGGCTTGGCACAGGAGCTTCTTTGGAGCCATGGTAGCTTATTTTGTACTTGCAAGCACTAAAATGAATGGAATATTATGAAATATTTCGCTGGAGCACGTGAGGCAACCTTTGCTCACTGGTAAACAATTTCCATACTGGCTCCGCCGTGGGGGATGCGTCCCGGCGAACTACTAGTCGTGAGTCAACCTATGAAAAGCGAGGCCCATGTTATAATAAAAACTCCCCATGATTTCGAAAACTATGATTGCCGAGAACTATGAAAAACGAAGGACCACTGACATAATTTAAGATAAGTAATGAATGTACTGTGAATGTTTTTTTACTTTGTGTGTTTTTATGCCTAGTTCTATTACTAACTTAATTTTAATTTAGTGTAACTTTTTGTCTGGGCATTTATATGCATTTATAAATGGAAAAAATGGCAAACTGCCTTCTGGCGATGTCTGCTTTCGGCGACAGCCTGGAACCTAACCCCCCATATAAGTGGGGGCCCTTTCTGTAGCCACAATGAAACCAGAAGGTGTACATTTTCACCCGTTTGGTCATTTACTTTTGTCTAGAAAACAGATACAAAGTATTTATAGGTCTCAGCAATGTTTTAGACATGCTGGAGTATATATAAAACTTCTTGAGGCATTGTTTATAATGAGTGTTGCTAAACTGCTGACAGGGTAAGCAATGGAGTGACACAAAGATAGCGCATTGGTGCAGGAACCCTCACTTTATTTGTTTACACTGTTACACACAAACATGTATGTTTGTCTGTCTATCTGTCCATCTGTCTATCTATCTGTCTATCTATCTGTCTATCTTTCTGTCTTCTTGTGTGTCTCTCTTTCTGTCTGCCTGTGTGTCCGGTTTTTTATCTGCCTGTGTTTCGGGGCTTTTTTCTGCCGTGTGTCTCGGTTTTTTTATTCTGCCTTTGTGTCTCGAAACTTTTTTTCTGCCTGTGTGTGTGTGTTGTCTCCTGTGTGTCTCAGTCTTTCTGTTCCCTTGTGTGTGTGTGTGTGTGTGTGGTCGTTCTGTCGCCTGTGTGTCCAGTCTTTCTATCTGCTGTGTGTGTGTGTTTCTGTTGCTTGTCTCAGTCTTAGAGAGCGCTCGTAAAAAAAACAGGTATTACCCCAAGGTGTCAGTCTAACCCCGATAAAGGGGGAAAATGTGTTTATTTCCATTGAGTTCCCGTCATAGATATTATGTCTTCTATCTACAAGCATGTATAGCACTTTGCCTGCAATTTTTGGGTTATCTAGGTAATTTACATTGTTAATAACTTATTATGTGTATATGTGACACAGATATTTGCAGATAGACAGAGATTAGACAGATACAGAAGATGATACAGAAGAGGGCAGTTGTGGGGATCAGAAAGAAGGATGTTGTGCAAATGTTACCATGGGTTATTATCGAGGTTTTTGAATTTCCATGACACTTGTGGCCAAAAACCCTAACTTTCCTCTTGAAAGGGGAGTTTTAATTGGGCATGACCTGAGTAATCCGGTGTTTGCTGCTTTGCATAGCTGGCTCTAAATGAATAGGCTCAAAAGGTACTAAATGGTTCCCCGATTTTTTTTAATATGGACACTGAGCTTAAGACCCATTCTTATGACCAAGCATCTCGGGCAATATGAAATTTGGAGGAGGAAAAAAAAAGTAAGTAAGTTTATTTGGTATACACAAATACAGTTACATAGTTGTCATACATAGAGCAATGTGTAGAGAACCTGGGTAACCCATATATGTCGACAGGGTGACATTTGGGCACTACGGTAAACATGTAGATCTATGTTTGGCTTTTTAACCCCTTTCAGGGTCCAGAGGAAAAATTTTAAAGTGTGTCCCGGGGTTTAAAAAGAATTTTAAAAAAAAAAGTTATTTTTTTTTTATGAAATGTAGAGACTTTTTTTGAAGGAAATAAAACAAAAGTACAAAATTTAAAGGGAAAAAATTGACAAATTATTTCTTGCGAATTTTGATTGTTCGCATATTTTGCTCCGTTTTTGCTGACTTTGACTCCCTTTTAGGCCTTCATTACTAATGGGTTTAAAGAGATAGCTTTGAGGTTGGGCCGACGGGAAAACAGTGGAATTAGCCCAAAAAAAGGGCTCAAAGTGCACAAAATCGCCAATCATAAATATCGTGAGGTCGCTAAATTGCAGAGCGAATTCCGCCAGAGTTCCATCAAAAATTTTTTTCTTTTGGTGTCATTTTAATGGGGAAAAGTTTTTTTATCTTTCCTTAAAAAAACTAAATTTGGGGGGGGGGAATTTTCCCACCCAGGAGAAAACCCCAGGATTGGGGTTGCGACAGTCAAGGGGGTTGAACTGTTTCCAAAAACAGATTAAATTTTCCGCATAGTGCTCCGAATGTAGATCATGTTTTATTTTTCTTCCTTCAAATTTGGTGCAATAGGCTTGAGTCACCTAGCTTAAAAAGAAAAGGGGTCTGTGACTCGTGGCACAGTATTTAAAAAAAAATTTGGGAAAAAACTTAGTCCTTGTGGGGGCACCCGTTCAATTGAGCACCAGCTGAGCAATAGTGTGAGAAAACACCCCCGGGATTATGGCCATGTCGTATTAACACTCCCTTTCAAAGGGGGAAAGTAAAAATAGGGTTTGCTTAAAAAACATGAGGGGAGTGTGGGGGGGGTGTGAGTTGGACCTGACTAGCTTTTGCTATAGGTCTGATGCAGTCCTTCCTTAGTGAAAATGACCCGACTTGGTGGGGGCATTGGTCAAGCGGGGGGTGGGGGTGACATGGACCTGCCTTGCAGGGGGCCCGTAGGCCTGTGCAGTGTTCCTTCTTTCTTAGTTCTTATGTATTTGGCAGGTTGGCCAGCTGGCTTGCTTTGACTGTCTTTCTGTCTATATCTCTATATCTCTATCTATATCTCTGTCTCACACGTATACATAAGTACAGTTATTATATATAGTGAAAAATATCCAGGAAAATTCAAAAAACTCCAGGCAAAGATAGACAGATAAATAGACAGACATGTTTGTGAGTAACAGTGATAACAAATACAGTGAGGGTTAGCTAAATGTGTGAGTAAGTGTGCGTGGGTGACAATTGGACCTGACTAGCTTGTGCTACTAGGTCTGATGTCATGCTCTTTCCTTCAGTGGATGTGACCTGACTAGGTGGGTCATTGGTCTAAGCCGAGGGGAAGGGGGTAACATGGACCTGCCTAGCATGGGCCAGTAGGCCTGCTGCAGTGTTCCTTCTTTCTTATGTTCTTATGTATTCGACTGGCTGTCCAGCAGGCTGGCTGTTTGGCTGGCTGGCTGTTCAGCTGGCTGGCTGTTCGGCTGGCTGGCTGCTCGGCTGGCTGGCTGGCTGTTCGACTGGTTTGGCTGTTTGGCTGCCTGGCTGGCTGGTTGGCTGGCTGGCTGGCTCTGGCTGTATGTATCTCTGTGTCTGTCTATATCTCTGTCTATCTGTCTCTCTCTCTCTCACATGTACACATAAGTACAGTTTTTATACATAGTGTAAATTACCTAGGAAAAACCCAAAAAATTCCAGGCAAAGATAGACAGACAGATGGGACAGACAGAGATAGACAGACAGACAAACATGTCTGTTTTGTATCAGTTGAAAACAAAATAAACAGGGTTCCCCAGTGCCCATTTATCAAATGTCACTGGGCTGCCCAACAGTATAGGATCCCTTTTTCATAACAACATGCTTCAAAGTATACTCCAGGGTATCTAAAACATTGCTGGGACCTATAAATACTTTGTATATTTTTCTAGACAATAGTAAATAACCCAGACATTGTAATTGTTCACCTCTCAATGTGATTGTAAATTATTTTAGTAGTATTTCAGTACCTAATATTAGTGTCAGAACATAGATTGGCTATGGAATCACAAGAACTATTATAAATTGCAATTATCAGAACTTTAAAAAATATATAAATTAAAAAAAAAAAAAAACGAGGAAAAAAGGTATATGGGCCCAACACTTCTGCAAGCGTCAGGAGTTGATGTTGCTGTCAGGTGAGCATCCAGCACCAACTTTGCAATCCTATATCTCGGTAATTTAACTGATCCTAATTTTTTTTTTAATCCTAAAATATTTAGAAAATTTTGGGCAATTAATTAACCCCTTCAGGGTCCAAGGCCAAAATCTGAAGTGGTTTGCTCCAGTGCCCAAAGAAATTTTGAAAAAAAAAAAAAAAAAAAAAATTATTTTTTCTTACAGAATTAAGGCATATTTTTGTGAAGGTAATAAGACAAAAAAAAAAATTCTGATCAGTACTTACCGAGATACAGTGCCAAAAAAGTTTGTCGAAAATGATGTGGTGGCGGCAACATCGACGAATTCCACATAAAACGCATTACTTATTTTGCGGTTTTTGTTGTTTTTTCTTTTCTTTTCCAATTTTTTTCTATTCCTACAAAACATTTGGGGCCTGAGAGACCAATATTGTATATAATGTATTTTATATAAACTCACTGTATTGAACAAAATAAAACGCACTAAAGTTTTTAAATCATATTATTGTTTACCACTGTTGTTTATTACAATAAACATGCACAAATATTGTATAATACTAAGTTCTACATATATTTACTTTATTACAATCACTGGACATGGTTTTAGAACTGCTGGAGCTTGTGGAACTCCTTGAAACAAGGCACCAGGCACAGAGGCACCTTACATTCCTCACACATAAACCGAGTATCTTTGCGTCTTTGTTCCCGTCTTTTTGTTTGTGCACAGACGATGCATCTCTTCTGAGCAAAATTTCTTCTGAGTTGAAGGAAGTTGTATTATGAAATGATCACCTTCCCTCCTCAAACGCTTGGGTTATCCTGAGGAATTCGAGGACTGTGTTGTATAGCAGGTGTTGTTACCTGGTACTTAAATTATGAGTTGTCTGACAACAGACAAAAAAAATTCCCCCATACGGTGGTCTGTTGCCAGTCTTTTATTTGGTACATTTTAATGCATTGAGCATTGAAATGTCCTTTGAGATGGAAGAAAAGTTTCATGTACCACTTGTAACTCTTACGAACACAGTCAACAAAACCAATCTGCATGTCACACTTGTCAACCAAGCGCATGTTTTGTGTATAATCAATCACTGTCACTGGTTTTTGAATACGTTCATTGGGCACCCGATCAACTTTGCCACTGTTTGCATTTCATTACGGTGAATGGTTATCAACAATGTGACATCTCGTTTGTCATGCACCCGTAATGCCATGATGTCATTGGCAGTAAACACCTGCACGTCATCGCCACGAGGACCTGTGTTGAGCCTGGGCATATGTTTACGATTAGAATGCACTGTGCCACACACATCTGTCTTGTTCACTCACATGAAATCACTGAGTAATGGGCTTGTGTACCGTTATTGGTATATAATGTATGCCCCTTACCAAATAAGGTGCCATCATGTTTCTCACTACGTCACCTGAGATACCAAATAACATCTTTGGGATCTTTCAATGTTTTACTACCCGTGTATACAACAATATCCAAAACCAGGCCACTGTCCAAAAATCACGAGTACAAACAGTTTTATAAAAAAGCGTTTCCTCTTGCTCGGTTTAAAACTGCTTGAATGACAGTCTACCCTTTTAACAAAATCAAAGACTCGTCAATACAAGATTCTTGAATGGATAAAAGTACGTATTATGCTGAACTTTGTTTGAGATACATGAAAACTTTTTTAATCTTGTATTAACCTGTCACTTCTGTCAGGCCTGGTTTTGTCAGAGAAGTGCAACTACGTAACAGTAAGATAAACCTGTTCACTGGTATGATTTCACTGAAGACCAGGGTAGAAATTAGCCGATCTGTGGACCAGTATGCTTTTATATTATGCTTATAGACGTGAGGCATAAGCATTATTGTTGCAAAAAGCAAATACATTTCTGCAACAGTCGTCTCTTCCACCTGTGTAGTCTTGACTGTGGTGATAAGATTGTATTTGCCATGGTGTACTCCCAAAAAATTATTACTTTCCCTGACAATAATTTCCATCAATGGCTGGTCAAAGAAAAATTCAAAGAATTCCAGTTCATTGGCCGTGGTTCCAGGGGACAAGTAGGTAGAATTCCACTTTGAGAATCATCAAAGTGGTGAGGCTTGGGGAAAAAAATTGGGATTTTGCTGCCATCCCACATACGGTTTGCTGGTGGATACTGGACATCATAGGCTGGTTGTGCGGGTGGTTGTGGTTTTGGTGGGCTGGTGGCTGGGGCTCCGCTTTGTCCTTTAACTGACAAATCAGCAGTGTGGGTCCCAGCGTGGCCTCGTGAGTCACGCATGGCGGTGCCACTACCATCACCACTAACACCATCCACTGATGCCGTGGTCTATCCATGCCAAGTGTACCCACATCATCCTCACTATCACTACCTAAAAAAAATGGTGTTGGGCCAAGGGATGTACTCCGGGATGTACTCTGGGATGTACTCTGGGATGTACTCCGTCCCCTGGGCACAGCATAGGGTACACTACCCGAGCGCATGCGGCGGCAAACATACCGGGCACTTCCTGGTGAATATGATTCCTCACTACATACTCGATTGATCGTCGAGCGCAATAAAATCACAGTCCACGTCACTATCATCATCATTACTGAAGTCAAAAGGCCCGGCCACGCGAAAATATTAGTTTTCTCTTGCGATGAGGAACAACCGACCGTGAGTCACGAGTGCCCACACCAGAGGTTTGAAGGTTGAGGATCGTCAGGGTTTTCTGCCATTATCGATATCCCCGGTCATTCTTTTCGGTCACTAATGATCAAAGCTGTTGAATTCGTCTTCATTTCCACTTCCATCAGTGTCAGAACTAAACAGATAGGAAGAGGAGAGTCCCCCAAATTTTTCCCGGGGGGTGAGAGCTGACTTGCGACGAGGCATGGTGAACAAGGGTAACTGAGCCGGCGTTCCCACAATGCTATGCGGGCGCCTAGATTTTTTGTTTATGGCACACACCCACCACGCAGACCCGTTCTCCAATGTAGGCCTATGAGCGTTTTCGCGCTAAATTTGACAGCGCTAGAATTTTGGCGTAGATCTATGGTTTGGACACTCAACGTAAAGCCGTTGATCTACGGGACGGACCCTGAAAGGGTTAAAAAAAAAAAGATGAATTTTTTATTTTTCAAAATAGTAAATTCGGAGCGCTAAGCGAGTGAACGCAGATCTACATTTGGACAGTTTAAGGTTAAATAGGGTAGTTCTGATGGTTGAATGGGGAAGAATCCATGCTAACGAAAACAGCTGAGAAGTGAGCCAGTTAGAGCACTGGAGAAGTCCAAGTTTTAGGCTTCAAAGTGAGCAAAATAACTGTTACATAGTGCTCCTTCACCTTGATTTTGCACCCAGGTAATTCCTGCAGTTTTGGGACCTATACATTTAAAAATGGAATGCTCTGTTTTTTGTAAGATTTTTATTTAAAAAAAAAAAAAAAAAAAGGGAGATGGAGAGAAGTTAAGAGTTAATCATCTTAACTAGATGCCAAGTTTGTGTCATTAAGTCCAGCTGGTACAAGTCATTATAGAAGACACCCTCAAGGTCCTCATCATTGTCCACCTGGTGTAGACGCCGCCGAACAGGTAAGCCTTTTCCCCCCACTTGAGAGTTGAGAGTGAGGAGCCACACCTGGGTGAGGGACGAACTCCTCTAGACTTGACTGCCTGCCACTTCCACTTGCTCCCCAGTGCATCGTGCTCTGTAACACAATTTAACTTTAAAACAGTTTCTCCTCACTTAGCAACATACTCGTTTACTGATGCCTCAGAACTTATGACAGGCTCTCTGACCGTATGCATACCTATCTACCTGTCTTTCTATATATCTGTCTGTTATCTTTGCCTGGACTTTTTGGGTTTTCCTAGGTAATTTACACTATGTATAATAACTGTACTTATGTGTGCATGTGAGACAGAGATATAGATAGACAGAGATATAGACATATAGAGATATAGACAGAAAGACAGCCAAAGCAAGCCAGCTGGCCAGCCTGCCAAATACATAAGAACATAAGAAAGAAGGAACACTGCAGCAGGCCCTACTGGCCCATGCAAGGCGGCCCCTGTCACCCCCCTCGGTTTAGACCAATGACCCACCAAGTCAGGTCACATCCACTGAAGGAAGGAGCATGACATCAGACCTAATAGCACAAGCTAGTCAGGTCCAACTCACATCCACCCACACTTACTCATGTACAGCAGGGCCCCACTTATACGGCAGGTTAGGTTCCAGGCTACCGCCGTAAAGCGGAAACCGCCGTAAAGTGGAACACCCTTTTTTTCCACTTATAAATGCTACAAACACTAGATAAACAAGTTTACACTAAATATATTAAGTTAGCAATAGAACCAGGCATCAAAAAACAATAAAAAAGTACAATACACACAGTGCACTCATTACTTACCTTAAAATATTTTTGTCTTAATCTGGGTGAGACAAGTAGTATTTATTGTAAGAAATCAAGTGTGGTATGTATGGTAATCAGCCAGGCTATGTTACCAGGCCACCCCACCCACACATACTATTCTATGATATTTAAGCATCCCAGAGTGATAAAATGTATATACAGTTCACTCATTACTTACCTTAACCCTTTCAGGGTCCAAGGCCCAAATCTGGAGTCACGCACCAGTGTCCAAGAATTTTCAAAAAAAAAAATTTGTTATTTTTTCTTATGAAATCGTAGAGAATCTTTTTGTGAAGGTAATAAAACAAAAAGTACGAAATTTAGTGGAAAATTGACGAAATTATGCTCTCGCGAATTTTGATGTGTCAGCGATATTTACAAATGGGCGATTTTGCCGACTTTGACTCCCATTTTAGGCCAATTACATTATTCCAAAATAAACCAAATTCTTAGCTATTTCACTAGTTTTACTTCAAATTCTATCGATTGAGCACAAAGAAACGCAAGCAACTGTTTCAACTACAAAATAAAGTGATTGGAAAATTTAATTTGGCCAATTTAACACAAAGTTCAAAATTTTCCAATTTCAAAATAGGGTCCAGAAAAAAACAAGTAGGCATTCCTGGCCCCTAAACTAACATTTCCTGTTCATTAGTCATGTTTTGAGGCTTTACAAATAAATTCCTTTGATTTTTTATTCACATAATGAATTTTATTCACACCAAAAATAGAAGATTTACTGCTATGCAATACTGTAATAATTGTATAAATATCATCACCATATTTGTGAATGTATATTAGACCCACCCGCTGACGTGTATTAGACGTGTGAGGTCGTTTGTTTACTCTTGAATATCGGCAAAAATTTAACATTTTCCCCTACTTTGAGCTCAGTTTCAAGCCATTTCCAGTGCTAAAACCAATCAAAATCATCTCTAATTTCTGTAATTGTCTTCCATTCTATCAAATGAGACCAAGAAATCGCAAATACAACTATAAAAAAACATACGAAAAAACACTGCAAAGTTGCTGTTTTAATCAAAAAATCATGATTTCAGTTTTTTTCTCTCATTATACACAGTGTGCTGCAGGATCTGTTTTATGTGGTGCACACATACCACATAGATGTATTCTCTCATATCTAGGCCCAAATATACCACTCACAGTTTATCAGAGTGAGCTGAGCTCATGGCGTAGATCTACAGTTTGGACACTCACCATAAAGCCGTAGATCTATGGGACGGACCCTGAAAGGGTTAAAATATAGGGTGAGATGAGTAGTATTTATTGTAAAAAATCAAGTGTGGTATGTATGGTAGTCAGCCGGGCTACCATACCAGGCCAACCCACCCACACATATATTCTATGATATTTAAGCATCCCAGAGCGATAAAATGTATATACAGTTCACTCATTACTTACCTTAAAATATTTGTAGTCTTAATGTAGGGTCAGGAGTAAGTAAATGAGATAAAACGAATAATGGAAAAGAGAAAGAATGGTAAAAGAGAGGGGACAAAGGCCCGCAGAGTTATGTAAACAAACCACAAAAAAAACCC